>CM058235.1:9755298-9843553 GCA_030180135.1 Orychophragmus violaceus | reverse complement strand
ACAATTTCATAGGAAAATTTTGTATCAATTTCATTATTTAAATAAATATAGCAAGGCTTTTAAATATATATAAAACATATGAACTGCATGTAACCGTGTATAAACCACCCATTTTACGAATATAGAAACAATTTATCCGCTTCTCCATTCAATGCCTTAGGCTATGAGTGGGAAGCGTTTTAAAAGTGGGTGAACCACCTAATAGGACGAAACGTTTTTAATTTCCCATTCAACAAAAATTGATTGTCACAGTAAAAAGATGGAAAAATATGACAAACAGTGAAATGGCACACTTGTGGATCTGAATTATTTGAAAAAGCAATGAACCGCCTGAACACCATATTTATGGTGTGTTTCAAGCATTCCTCCTGTCTTTTATTTTTAATTTGTTTTCTTTTTGTTAAATAATAATAATAAGTAACTACTTTTTATCACTCGTATGTGTTTTTAAAAGATTTTGCTTTACTCCACACAGTAAGATATTATAAACATTCAAATTTCAAACCTAATAAAATTAGTTTATATTATGTCTCTAATTTTATTATTTATAGTATTTTAAATATAAATCCATTTATTTTCAATCCATAAGTATTTTAAATTACTGAACAAATACCGCGAACCATTTTTTACCAATAGAAATACTTCATTTATGAAAAAGATAAATGGATATGTTACAAATATGTAATGGAAAAAATGAAATACGTGGTTTTAATTTTGTCTCTTATTTATTTTTATTTAAATTATTTTTTAATAATATAACTGTTTATAACTATTAATATATATTTATTATGTTTATATTAGTATTTATTTAATTACATTATATATCGCTTTTCCCTTTCAACTTTATATTTAAAACCGCTTGATCTATACTTGTATCATTTGATACGCCTGATCCCCACTTAATAATTAATACACTATATATATATATTTAAATTAAAAACTGAAAACTATAAATTTATACAGTTTTTAAAAAACAGTTTTATATAGAAATTATAAATATTATTCACAACCATATGTATATTGTTCATGTGTAACTATATTTTTTAAAATGTAATTAGCATTTAGTTATACAAATTTGTACCACTTTTTCCATTCAATCTTATATTTTGAACCGTTTGATCAGTTCGTTCATCACTTGTACCATCAGATCCGTTTGATCCTTATTTGATCCTCTTATTCTGTTTGAATCGCTTGATCCGCAATGTCTGATCCGCTTTCTCCATTCGAAATCTATATTTTAAACTGATCTGCTAGATCCACTCTTGTACCGCCAGATCCGCACTTGATCCGTCTGATCCGTTTGAACCGCTTGATCCGCAACGCCCGATCCGCTTTCTCCATTCGAAGCCTTAAATAAAAAGTTGAATGGGAAATTAACGGTCGCTCCTCTTAGGTGTTTCCTCCACTTTTCGCCCGTCGTCCATTCAAACCTAAATTCTTTTACAAATTCTTTTAAGAATGGCAAACAAATAAAAATATCATAAATTCAACGTAAAGTATTACTATTACTTAAATACGTTTCGGAAGTTACAAAAAAAAAAATACGTTTCGGAAAGATCTAGAATATTCTTTTTTATACAAAGGCGTTTTATCTGTTGAAACTTGAAATCAAGCTTTTGTTCAAAAAAAAGAGCAAGCAAAAGAAAGTGAGTAAGTGCATGCATCTTCATTTACTGCACGTGTCTACTAACTTTGTCACGACTTAGTCATCAGCCACATGAGCACAAATCAGGAATATTTTTCTTTTCATTTCGTTGTACTAATAAATTCGCCAGATGTAATATAAAAATGAAAAATGTATATTAAAAATGAAACATATCAGATGAAAATATATAAATAAATAAGATATATGCAAAAAGAGAGGCGGCGTGATAAGTGTTCCGTAAGCAAGTAACTGTATCCGAATCATTAGTTTGTTATTCTTCTGTATCCTCTCTCAGTCAAATCCTATGTTCATCGTTACACGCCGGCCGCCGCAAATTTTTATTTTTATAGTCTTAAAGAATGACGAGATGGGCAACGTGAGTGATTTTTTTCTTTTTTCTTTTTGGTTAGAAGTTCAAAAATTCTTTCATCAATTTGCAATTAGGTCATATGATTAGGATTAAAGCTAAAGAAACAAAAGAAGAAAAACACACACACACAGGGGGTTAGGGTCAACAATGTTACCTTAAATAAAGGCTTTTTAGGTATGACTGTATGAGTATGACCAATGATACCTCAACTTGACTCTAATATCAATTGTTATCTTTAATTTTGGTTCACTATTGGTTTACTGTTTTGGATCAGTAGAGATCATGTAAATTAGAGTAGGAGTGGGTGCTCAATTAGTGAATATATATACTTCTTTTATCCCATTTTAATTTATGTTTTGGCTAAAAACACAAGAATTAAAAAATCATAAAATGTTTTTAATTTTTATACAAAATTGTTATTTATCATTTAACTAAAAACATTTACACATTTGTTTCTGACACTCACATTTCTATCCATTTGAATATGTGGAAAGAAAATTTATCCATAGACTGTATTTCCATTTAGAGATTAGTCTGAAACCCTTCATAGATTCAGGATACCCAGATTAATAAAAAAAACATTTTAACTCATAGTAAAAAACACTATAAAATATTAATATATTAATTTATATTAATTGATAAGTAATTTTGATTTTTCATTGACTTTCAAATTAGTTGATTACTTACTTGTTCTTAATGAAATTAGAGTTTTTACTATGTTAACCTTAATTTTGTTTAAATATATAATAATTTAAATTAGATAAATATTTAAATAATATGACAAATACGAAAATATTTTTGAAGTATAAGTTTTAAATACTGATAAATATGACTGTTGTAGATAATATGATTATATATAGTAAATTCGTATTATTTATATAAATTTTGAATTTGGATAAATATAAACTATAAAATATATATACATATATATTAATGCTTATAAATAAAAGACTATAGTTTATTATAAAATATATAAATATATTTATAAAGTAATTTTAGATATTTATAGATATGATTTAGATAATAATATTTTTAATTTTAAATTTAGAATAAAATTTAAAATGCTTTAATAAAAGATTAAATATAATAATATTTATATGTGTGTTTAATATAATTAATATGATATAGATGCTTTTACAATATTATTTTTGTTAAACTAAGTTGATGAGTTTTAGTTTAAAAAAAAATATATATATATATATATATTTAATAATATTTGAGAGTAATTTCTATAAAACACAAACCCATTGAAACTAGAAAGTGATTTTTTTGTTGATTAATTTGAGAGTATTCCGGACCTATGGAAAAGTCCAAATTAATTTCTAAAAGAAGTGGCAATCCACGGATACGCCATTTTCGAGTTTGCAAATGGACCACCAGCATAAACCCATATCTGTATGGGTGTTTAGGAAGAAATGTTGTAGTTTCGCGTAATAAATGAATCGAACGCGAAATCTGTTTACGTCCCGAGCTGTCCCTTACCACTCGACAACCTTAACCAATCCGAAGCGTGTTTGGAAACTAATATCGCTTCTCTCTTATTTTTACGAGAAATCTTTATGATATTTTTCTTTTGACATGAAAATAGCTCACAAACGGCTAGGAAGGTCGTGGATCATGTCTTCTAGATCTGGCCTAACTCTTAACATGTCTTCATGATATTACATTCAACCTTAACCAACGGGTAGGAATATACGTGAGAGAAGAACAAATCTATTAAAAAAAAATACGTGAGAAACCTAACAAACCAAGGCTGGGTTTTCAGTTAAATATTCCATAGAAATGATATTAGTAGTTAAGAAAAAGAGTTCCGATATTTGAAGGAACTAGATTTTTATAATATATAATGGAATTTTTCTTTTGAATCTACATGGGAGGTTTGCGACAATAACATTGGTTCATAAGACAAGCATAAGCTACTTCGCCTTTTGCCTTGCACTTGTTAATGCAAGCAGCTACGCCGCAGTTGGTATCTTCGGGTAACGCCCCGTGTTCCACACTAGGGCATTCACAACCACCCTTCACACACATGGGGTGTCCTATTGGTGTTGGACATTTGAGACTAGCACAATCAGAGTTCTTCTTGCAAGGTCGCTATCCGGTTCGTGCCAGAATCGGTGTATCTATACGAAATTATGTAGATTTAATCATGAATCAGGCAGATATGGAGGAAGAATAGTTAATTACAATAGAAATACAATTTGATTTAAACTCACATGTTGAAAAAAGTAGAATACCAATGAATATCAAAGTTGATTTCTCCATTTTTTATTGTGGTTATTAGTCTCTATTCTTTTTGCAATACTAAAATGATGTGCTTAGCTAGGAAGACTATTTATAATTGTAAAAAGATAAGGATTTTCTACTTACAATTAATGAATGATATTTTATTTTTTCACATTTAAAAAAATGATTTGGTAACGTATTTTTCAAGACTTTCTTTCTTTTCTTTTGTGAAAGGTCAATGTTTGGAAAAAAACTAATTCGTAGGGTAAAATATCAATGGATAATAAATTGTTCTGAGATTCTTTTCTAGAATTATATCAAAATTAAGTGACGCCAGAGTAAGTTGATTGTAAATTTGACTAATGTGGTGTTATTATTATTATTATTTTTGATCAAATACTAAGGTGGTGTTATTAAATAGTGGATTTACAGTCAATTCTATAAGTTTTACAATATATTGTTATTCAATGATTGATTGGAAATTATTTATTAAAATCTAGTGTTATTGGTTATTTTATTCAAAATATCTCTATTAAATTTTAAAAAAATCTAGTGTTATTGATTATTCTATTTACAATCTCTTCATTAAAAGAATTTGAAATACATTGATATTCAACTACAGTTATTGTGTTATTTATCTTTGATAGATTCTTACAATTTATTTGATTTGAAAGATTTCAAATGAATCTG
This sequence comes from Orychophragmus violaceus, assembly GCA_030180135.1. Lineage (NCBI taxonomy): Eukaryota > Viridiplantae > Streptophyta > Magnoliopsida > Brassicales > Brassicaceae > Orychophragmus > Orychophragmus violaceus. The sequence continues at coordinate 9,838,622 of CM058235.1, read as the reverse complement.
GATATAGTTTTATGTGTAAGTTATGGTAATCAAAACCTAACATGTTAATTACCCTCAGGTTTTGTAAAATCCACAATCATTATTGTTAAATATTATCATTTTATATTTCGAAAAAGTCATCTACACAATTTTTAAAATATCATTTTTCACATTAAAACCCAGATTTACCTCAAAGAGAAAATATATTTTATCATTCTTTGATCCAAACCCAAATTTTTCATCTAACATGTGTAATTTCCTTTTGGAACTTTTTTTTAGAAAACACAAATTTTAATTTTGGCTGATTAACATGGACTAGCATTACTTTCTTTTCTTTCAATTTTGTTTTCTTATTTGAGATATCGCCTTCTCCCCGGCCGGTGGCCTCTGCCGTTGCCGGGAGGGTCTCGTCGTCGATTAGCAGCTCGCCCCGTCCCAGCCAGCCGACCTCTACGACAGTTAGCCGCTCTCTTCCTCCAGTCCTCGTCTCATCCTCTGCTCGCCGCCGCTCAGGTCTACCTCCGCCGGTTTGTTGAGTGTGTTACCGTGGTGTTGTCGCCGACGAATCATCTACCTGCCTCGGAATCCTTGCTCGCCGGTGTGGTGAGTATGTGTGCTTCTTCTTCGATCTAAGGTTATTTGGGTTTGTTGATGGCGTGTGGTCAGTTTATGGTATCGATGATTTGGGTTTGGATTATGGATTCGGTTTGAGTTTCAGATCTGGGTTTGTGCTGTTTCCGGTTCAGGTTTCGGGTATGGGATGTAGGTATTTCGGTTCTATAAGCTTTTGTCTAGTTACCTCTATAATCCAGGTCATCGTTGGTCTTTAAACCTGTTTTGTCATCTGAGCTTGCTTTTTTCCGATTCTTGTGGGAGGTTGTTGGGAGTGCTCTCTTATCTGCTTTATTTTCGGGTTTTGTTTGGATTCGGGGTAGATTAGATAGGTTTGGTTTTGTTTGTTTCAAATCTGGTGAGATTTGAGTGTTTAGGCTTCTATCTAGGTGTTCATGGGCGTATAGAGTTGCGTCTCAACCGTATCCGAAAGAGTCTCAGTGGTCCTAGTAGGGATTCCTTCTTGTCGGGTTATGGAGCCTTGGTTATTTGAGTCTGAAAGAAGGTCTTTTAGCGTCTGTTCGTGTAGCTGGTGTTACTGTTGGTGTGTCGTGGGCAACAACGGTAAATCTCGCTCCTGGTCCTCCGCTTGGTCAAGATTTGCAAGTCCGGCTTGTTCTTTATATGGTTTTGGACTGTATCGATTGTTTTTCTAGTTATTTGTAGGTTTTGTTTCCTTTTTCAAGACTTGTTTCCGGGGATATCTTTGTAATCCGCCGGTTTAGTTTCCCCTGCGTGGGATTTGGTACCGGAGACTGTACTTTTGTCTGCCGGTTTATGTATTTTACTCTTGTAAGATACAAGTTTATCAATATAACTTAGACGACAAAAAAAGTAATATAAAAGTGCAAAGTGTTTAAAAAATGAAACAGATCAGATGAAACAATTATAAATAAATAAAGAAATATGCAAAAAGAGAGGCGGCGTGATAAGTGTTCCGTAAGGGCATCTCCAATGTAAAACTGCATTTTTTTACTCTAAAATTAAGTAACTCTAAGATACAGTTATGTTTTATTTCAACCATATTCTATTTTGGAATGAAAAATGCAGCCATGAACAAATAAATAGAGTAACCCTATTTTTTACTTTAAATATAGAGTAATCTCATTTTTACTCCATTTTGCAGTTGAAAATGGAGTGGGGATGGAGCAAACATTACCGCAAAATAAAGTTTGGAGTAAAAAATTGAATGGGGTTAGAGATGGTCTAAGCAACTAACTGCATCCGAATCATTCGTTTTTTTTTTGGCATCCATTAGTTTGTTATTCTTATGTATCCTCTCTTGCAGTTCAAAAAAAAAAAAATGTATCCTCTCTCGGTCAATCCTATATTCATCGTTCACGCAGGCCGTCGATTTTTTTATATATATATATATATATATAGTTTTGAAGAATGACGAGATGGGTCAAAAATTCTTTCATCATTTTGCAATTAGGTCATATGATCAATACTATTAAAAAATTGGAGTTTGGCCATGGTACATAAATGTTGTTTCAGAAATTTGCCCTTGATATTATTAGAATTTGTAACCTTCATTAAGGTTAATTAGGGAATATAACATTATCTCTACAATCCATGTTTCCAAACAAGACAATTATTAAACATGTAGCCAAACAACCAAAATCTAATGGATCCCACTTTCCTAATTAATTAAAATCAAAACAAATTAATTAATAAATATAATGAATAATTTATACATCAACTATTATATATAAATTAAGATTCTTTAATTTATGATTTAATTCAAAATATATTAATAATATATTTTAATATCTTTTTATTTTGTTTCAAAAAAAAAAAATAATATATATATATATATATATACATATTACGATTGATGTTTTTACGATTGTACTTTTTAGCAGGTTTTTCCATCAAATTGAAAAATATTTAATTAATTAAACGGGTTGAAAAATTAATTAGCCAATCTCGATTATAAATTTTTTTTAAAAAAATTCGCATATAGTAAATAATTTCAGCTGATATATTTTAAAATTAATAAAATAATAAAATGATTCCATACTTATATTATTCAAATATTTGAAATATATTTTAATATCTTTTTTTGTTTCAAATATATATATATATACACATATTACGATTGATGTTTTTACGATTGTACTTTTTAGCAGGTTTTTCCATCAAACTGAAAAATATTTAATTAATTAAATGGGTTGAAAAATTAATTAGCCAATCTCAATTATAAATTTTCTAAAAATTCGCATATAATAAATAATTTCAGCTGATATATTTTAAAATTAATAAAATATTAAAATGATTTCATACTTATATTATTCAAATATTTGAAATATATTTTAATATCTTTTTATTTTGTTTCAAATATATATATATACACACATATTACGATTGATGTTTTTACGATTGTACTTTTAGCAGGTTTTTCCATCAAACTGAAAAATATTTAATTAATTAAACGGGTTGAAAAATTAATTAGCCAATCTTGATTATAAATTTTCTATAAAAAATCGCATATAGTAAATAATTTCAGCTGATATATTTTAAAATTAATAAAATAATTTCATACTTATATTATTCAAATATTTGAAGCGTCAAATTATGCTTTATGTTTGAATGAAGTTTTTAACGGATAGTTCCATCAAATTTGCAAATTATATATACGACTACAACATGTATTTTATAAAATAATATTTTAGATAAATAAAATAACAATTAAACATATACCATATAACTTTTACAATAGTTGTTTTCACATATATATATTTTTTCCAAACTATGATCTTACGATACAACGCAGATTAAAATATATAATGCGAAATCGTTATTTTAATCTCTTAATTCTTACGATATATCTCCTCCAAATAACACATAATTCATTTAAAAAAAAACTAAATTGCTAACTCACTGTTTATAATGTTGGTTAAACAATTATAATCAAAATTAGATTACATAATTAAAAATCTAAACTACTATTAACAAAATGAATAAAAAGTAAAATTTGTAAAGAAAATTAAATCCGCACTTTCTAAGTGCGGGTCAAAATCTAGTTAGGATTATAGTTAAAGCTAAAGAAGCAAGAGAAGGAAAGAAAAAACACACGGGGGTAGTGTCAAAAAAATGTTACCTTAAAATTAAATAAAGGCTTTTTAGGTATGAGTATAACAAATTGACTCTATTACATCAACTTGACTCTAATACCAATTGTTATCTTTAATTTTGGTTCACTATTGGTCTACTGTTTTGGATCAGTAGAGATCATGTAAATTAGGGTACGGGGCATGTATATAAATATATTCCCTCTGTCCCATTTTAGTTGATGTTTTGCTTAAATTCACAAAATTTAAAAATTATAAATGTTTTTAGTTTTTATACAAAAATTGTTATTTATTTTTTAATTAAAACATTCTAACCAATATTAGAAAACACTACAAAATATTAATAGAGTTTTTAATATGCTAACATTAATTTATTTTTAAATATTATAATAATTTTAATTAGTTAAATATTTAATTAAAATGATAAATAAAAAATATTTCTGAAGTATAAGTTTTAAATACTGATAAATATGATTGTTGTAGATAATATGATTATATATAGTAAATTCGTATTATTTATATAAATTTTGAATTTGGATAAATATAAACTAAAAATATTTTATTAAGAAGTTTATATATTGGTATATATATATATATATTATAATTTATTATAAGTAATATGAAAATATATTTATAAAGTACCTAGATATTTATAGATATAATTTTAGATAATAATTTATTTTATTTTTATGAATTTTAAATTTAGAATAAACTTTAAATTATTTTAATAATATATTAAATATAATAATTTTTATATATGTGTTTCATATAATTAATATGATATAAATGTTTTTATAATATTATTGTTGTTAAGTAAATTCATGATTTTTTTATTTTTAAAAAGTTTTATTTAATAATGTTTGTGAGGGTAAGAACAAATCAAACTAATTTATATAAAACACAAACCTATTGATAATGGAAATTGATATCTCTTCTCTCTTATTTTTACGAGAAGTCTTTATGATATTTTTGTTTTGACTAGAAAATAGTTCACAAACGGCTACGAAGGCCGTTGATAATGTCTTCTAGATCTAGCGTAACTCTTAACGTGTCCTCATGATATTACATTCAACCCTAACCAACAGAGAGGAATATACGTGAAGGAAGAACAAATCTATTAAAAAAAATACGTGAGAGTCAGAACAGTTGTGGTTAAGTGGTAGAAGATGTGTTTTAGATGTTAAAACATTTTAGGTTTAATCCTCATACCATGCAAAATTAACACAAATTTGCTTCAGATATCCATTTGAATATGACATTTGCTTTCACCTCGTTTAAATATCGGGAGAAATGATTCATCCATGAATTGCACATTTTCTTAGAAATTAGTCTAAATCTCTTCATAAATTTGGGATAGCTCAAATTAATAAAAAATCGTGAGAAACTTAACAAACGAAGGCTGGATTTTCAATTAAATATTCCATAGAAATGATATTTTAGTTAAGAAAAAGAGTTCCGATATTCGAAGGAACTAGATTTGTATATATATAATGTAATTTTTCTTTTAAATCTACATGGGAGGTTTGCGACAATAACATTGGTTCAAAAGACAAGCATAAGCTACTTCGCCTTTTGCCTTGCACTTGTTGATGCAAGCAGCTACACCACAGTTGGTATCTTCGGGTAACGCTACGTGTTCCACAAAAGGACATTTACAAACACCATTCACACACCCCATGTGTCCTACTGGTCTTGGACACTTGAGACCAGCACAATCAAAGTTCTTCTTGCAAGGTCGAGATCCAGTTTGTGCCAGAATCGGTGTACCTATATGAAATTATGCATATTTAACCATGAATCATGCTGATAAGGAGGACGAATAGTTAATTACAGTAGAAATACAATTTGATTTAAACTCACATGTTGAAAAAAGTAGAATACCAATGAATATCAAAGCTGATTTCTCCATTTTTATTGTGGTTATTAGTCTCTATTCTTTTTGCAATACTAAAATGATGTGCTTAGGAAGACTATTTATAATTGTAAAAATATAAGGATTTTCTAATTACCATGAATGATATTTTATTTGTTTCACATTTTAAAAAAAATGATTTGGTAACGTATTTTCAAGATTTCTTTCTTTTCTTTTGTGAAAGGTCAATGTTTGGAAAAATTTAATGCGTAAATCCGATACTAATGGTACATTATCAATGGATAATATATTATTCTGTGATTCTTTTCTAGAAAATTATATCAAAATTCACTGATGCCAGAGTAAGTTTTAAAGAATGACGAGATGGGTCAAAAATTCTTTCATCAATTTGCAATTAGGTCATATGATTAGGATTTTCAGTTAAAGCTAAAGAAGCAAAAGAAGGAAAGAAAAAAACACACGGGGATGGGGTCAAATATGTTACCTTAAATAAAGGCTTTTTAGGTATGAGTATGACAAATGATACCTCAACTTGACTCTAATACCAATTGTTATCTTTAATTTTGATTCACTATTGGTCCAAAACAGTAGAGATCATGTAAATTAGGGTAGGGGTCATCTATATAAATATATTCCCTTTGTCCCATTTTAATTGATGTTTCGCCTAAAACACACAAAAATTAAAAAATTATAAATGTTTTTAGTTTTTATACAAAAATTCTTATTTATTTTTAACGAAAACATTCTAACCAATATTAGATAACACTAAAAAATGTCAATAGGTTTTTTATTATGCCAATATTAATTTATTTTTAAACATTATAATAATTATAATTAGTTAAATATTTTATTAAGATGATAAAAAATTATTTATGAAGTATAAGTTTTAAATACTGATAAATATGATTGTTGTAGATATATGAATATATATAGTAAATTCATATTATTTATATAAATTTTGAATTTGGATAAATATAAAATATAAATACTTTTAATAAGAAGTTTTTATATATAAATATTATAAATTATTATAACTAATATGAAAATACATTTATAAAGTAAATTATATATTTATAAATATAATTAGATAATAATTTATTTTATTTCTATTAATTTTAAATTTAGAATAAACTTTAAAATATTTTAATAATAGATTAAATATAATAATGTTTATATATTTATTTAATATAATTAATATGATATAAATGTTTTTATAATATAATTGTTTTTAAGTAAATTGATGATTTTTTATTTTTAAAAAGTTTTATTTACTATTGTTTGTGAAGATACGAACAAATCATACTAATTTATATAAAACACAAACCTATTGATACTAGAAATGGATATCTCTTCTCTCTTATTTTTATGAAGAAGTCTTTATGATATTTTTGTTTTGACTGGAAAATAGCTCACAAACGGCTAGGAAGATCGTGGATCATGTCTTCTAGGTCTAGCGTAACTCTTAACGGGTCGTCATGATATTACATTCAACCCTAACCAACATATAAGAATATACGTGAGAGAAGAACAAATCTATTAAAAAATACATTAGAGTCCAAACTCTTGTAGTTAAGTGGTAGGAGATGTGTTTTAAATGTTAACACATGTTGGGTTTAATCCTCATACTATGCAAAATTAACACAAATTTGCTTCAGATATCCATTTGAATATGACATTTGCTTTCACCTCGTTTAAATATCTGGAGAAATGATTCATCCATGAATTGCACATTTTCTTAGAAATTAGTCTAAATCTCTTCATAAATTTGGGATAGCTCAGATTAATAAAAAAAAACGTGAGAAACTTAACAAACGAAGGCTGAATTTTCAATTAAATATTCCATAGAAATGATATTTTTAGTTAAGAAAAAGAGTTCTGATAATCGAATGAACTAGATTTGTATATATATAATGTAATTTTTCTTTTAAATCTACATGGGAGGTTTGCGACAATAACATTGGTTCAAAAGACAAGCATAAGCTACTTCGCCTTTTGCCTTGCACTTGTTAATGCAAGCAGCTACGCCACAGTTGGTATCTTCGGGTAACGCCACGTGTTCCACAAAAGGACATTTACAAACACCATTCACACACCCCATGTGTCCTACTGGTCTTGGACACTTGAGACCAGCACAATCAGAGTTCTTCTTGCAAGGTCGAGATCCAGTTTGTGCTCGAATCGGTGTACCTATACGAAATTATGCATATTTAACCATGAATCATGCTGATAAGGAGGACAAATAGTTAATTACAGTAGAAATACAATTTGATTTAAACTCACATATTGAAAAAAGTAGAATACCAATGAATATCAAAGCTGATTTCTCCATTTTTATTGTGGTTATTCGTCTCTATTCTTTTTGCAATACTAAAATGATGTGCTTAGGAAGACAATTTATAATTGTAAAAATATAAGGATTTTCTATTTACCATGATTGATATTTTATTTGTTTCACATTTAAAAAAAAATGATTTGGTAACGTATTTTCAAGATTTTCTTTCTTTTCTTTTGTGAAAGGTCAATGTTTGGAAAAATTTAATGCGTAATTCCATACTTAAGGTACATTATCAATGGATAATATATTATTCTGAGATTCTTTTCTAGAAATTATATCAAAATTCGCTGATGCCAGAGTAAGTTGATTGTAAATTTGACTAAAATGATGTTATTCAATTGTGGAATTATTATAGCCATTTCTATAAGTTTTATAGTCTATTGTAATTTAATAATTGATTATGAATTATTTATTAAAATCTAGAGCTATTGGTTATTATATTCAAAATATCTGTATTAAAATATTTTTAAAAATTTAGTGTTATTGGTTATTCTATTTACAATCTCTTCATTAAAAGAATTTGAAATACATTGTTATTCAACTAGAGATTTGAATACAATAATTAAAATCTTGTGTTATTCATTTTTGATAGTTTTTTACAATTTATTCGATTTGAAAGATTTTAAATGAATTTGGATATAATTTATGTGTAAATTATGTAATCAAAACCTAACATGTTAATTACCCTCAGATTTTTTTAAAATCCACAATCACTATTATTAAAGATTATCATTTTATATTTTAAAAAAATCGTCAACACAAATTTGAAAATGTCATTTTCACAGTTAAAACCCAGATTTACCTCAAAGAGAAAATATATTTTATCATTCTTTGATCCAAACCGAATTTTTCCATCTAACATGTGTAATTTTTTTCTTTATTTTTTTTTTAAAAAAAACATAAATTTTAATTTTAGATGATTCACATGAACTAACATTACTTTTTTCTTTCAGATTTATTTTTTATTTTAGATATGTATTTTTTAAGATTTGTGATTTTAGTTTTTTTCAGTTTTATCATAGATGAATTTATTATGAGACTGACTAGATATAAATTTTCATAAAAACTTGAGAAAATCAAATAAAATGGAACAAATAAAAACTTTTAAAACGTTATAAGACAAAGGAAATATATATTAATGATATGGTATATTCCACTGGAATCAAATATTTTTAATTTGTACAGTATAAACACTATAAATTACTACTCGATATATTAATATTTACGATAAAGTAATAAATTTTTCCATTCCCATGTTGAGCGGAGCCAATTCAAAATATAACATAATTATATAACTGAAACAAGGTAACTAAGCAGAGCTAGTCAAGGTCGTACAAGTTAGGGTGAACTCTCTATGACCCTTATTACGATGCAGGCGCCGCTATCAACCTCGTGTGTCTCTTTGGCTCCCCTTCATCGCCGGCTTGCTTCCTCTGTCTAGCATGGGTCTTCTTCTTCTCGGATCCACCATGTGCGGTGAGGAATCTCCGACCTCCGAACCTCTTGAAGCTCCTCACTCGGCACCTCCATCGCTCACCCCTTGTCTTTCTCTTCTCACGACTCTGCTCTTGCCTCTTCTTGCATCTCTGCCGGTCGTGTCCAGATCATCAACCCTTGCCGCATCTATTCTCCGAACTTCGCTTCCTCGGATCCTCTGCTCTTGCCTCCGCCTCTGCCTCCATCGTTGGTGCTCTCTCCCTTCCCACCACCAATGCTCCTCTCTTTCCCACTTCTCTCCTCCGTCCGCCGCCGTTCAACGCCCCATGACCTCCCCCTGTTGACTCGCACGCCTCCGCAGACTATGGATCTCGTCCATGGATGGTTGCAGATTTTCTCTGGCCGGTTGTTTTCTTCATGTCCGACGAGACTGTCTTCACCTCCACGACATAGTATCTCACTCAATCCTCCCTCCGTAACAAATCTCAGATGGTTTGCCTACATACCTTCCCTGCTCTCCGGTTCTTCTATTGTGGAATATTGTCGGTCAGTTGTGGTGTTAAGGTTTTGGTTGATTTGTCTATGAGTTGTTACATTTGTGATTGGATTGAACTCTTGGATATCCGCCTTGGCTTTGTCTGCTCCTTGTTGGAGTAGCTTTGATCCTTCCGGTCTCCTATTTGTGCTCCTTAGTGGCACCTTTGTCGCTTTGTTGCAATCTCTTACTGTAGTATGTTGATCTTTGACTGTACTACGATTTTGGTCTCAGCTAGAGGAAAACCAGATAATTTTGTCTTCTTCGGTGAATTCGGTTTTCTCGGGTACTTGTTACCCTTTGATCTCTCTTGTGGATAAGTTTTTCATTCTAAGTTCTCATTTTCTTTGGAGTGGAGTGGATGTACAAGACTTTTCGGTATTGCAAGAATCTTCTTTCCGACTTGTGTTTTTCTCTGTTTTTGTTGTAAAGCATATAACCTTTTGGGTTGCGTTGGATATGTTGTATCAAAAAGATTTTGTGGTCGTTTCTCTCGGTCGATCTCCTATGAATTTCCTTGATGACTATCTCTTATATATCTCTTTTTGACCATATATTGGTTTGTCTTAGTACATTTGTTGTTTTGTTTTGTAGTTTTTTCATTGCATTTGGATGTAATTTCTTCTTTAAGTTTGAGATTTAAGTTTAATGAAAGTTATGGTTTGATCAAAAGAAAAAAATATCCTTAGAATTATAATTTTAGATCAAGTATGCGTAAGGTTGACTCTAAGGTCGATTATTTATTTGTGGTTCACAAATTAGTCTAGTATCTGGACCAGCAGGGATGTAAAACAGGACCATATTTGAGATCCCAAAGCTAAAAAAAAAAATCAGCCTTTGTGGACTAAGGACCATTTAGTGCATCAAGCATTGTGTTAGACCCGATACACGAAAAAAGCGACTTCAAAAGCAATATTTATTTAAATTGCGCGTGTAATAAGCTTAGAAGTATCATGTAATAACATAGTATGAAACAGTTTAAAACATTAGTGTTGTAATTAGAAAGAGTAAAGTTTGGGGAAAAAAATACAAATTTAGTGATTGAAGTAGCTACTAGGTGATCCTAATAACGTGAGCCCATTATTAATTTGTTTGTTTGTAGTGTTAACGGGAAATGAAATCTAAGTCCGTAATTCCGGATCCTAAGATGGTAGTGATTGCTTCTTATCGATTCTCATATAGTTTGGATTTGTTTGTGAAAACGTTGTAGTTAAATCTTCAACAGTCAATCCTGAAACTATTCAAAGAGTGATTAGACGCTTGTGGAGAATGTCCTAATACGTGTGCCTAAGATACACACGTCCGAAACTTGTTCTCTCTCTTCTTTTTCTTTTTCTGTTTTGAGGCTTTTCCGGCATTCGGCAACCTTCGTCAGCATCGCAAGAGGCCTCCAGCTTGTTCTCGTGCTCATATAGTCCAAGTGTGGGAGACAAATCAGGCCAAAGATGGCTTTTCCTCCCTCGCTCCGGCATAGTGTGGATAGGGTCTCTTCTCCAAGCGGCGGAGCTCGACCGATCTTCTTTCTCTCGCCTTAGCTTGGTGAGTCGCGATCTATCGAACCACTTGAGGACGTGCATCAGAGGTGGTTAGCATAGGGAGAAGCGGAGAAGGCAGATCTGTTGGAGTCTTTGTCGACGAGGAGGTATGAGTGTAACAGTGCTTGTTGAGAAGACGTCGTGGAAGTGGTGGCCACATCAAGACGACTGCGGCGGAAGCTAGCTGGTCTGTGCCTTGTTGCATGCCGGCTTCCCCAGAGAAATCTTCGAAGCCGGAAGAGTGGAGTTTTTGAGTCAACCAGAGTGGTTAGGTTCTTTAGGTCGGGATGGAGAGCGGAGTCGACGACGCCATCAAAGCTTGCATGGAGCGGCTCCGCCGGGTGAGTCTGAAGGATTTCGAGGATAGATCCATGTTCGGAAATCAGAGAGATGGTCTGGGTCGGCGAGTTCGAAAAGACGACTGGGGTCGAATCTTCACGTCGCTAGGAAGGGCTCCGTCTGGCGCCGTATCTCTTCTCCGGTTCATATCCGCCGGCCGGTTGAAGACCGGTCTGACCATTTAAGTGTGGCGGCAGATTATTAAGTTTTGTTTCTCCTTTCGGTTTATGAGAATGCCAACTGGTTATTTAGGGTTTAGTATTTATAAATATATATTATATTAAAAAAAAAAAGATGTCCTAATACGTCGTCGGACTGCTTCTTCCTTTGCGTTGCTTTTGTTGTGTTGTGCCGAAGTAGCGACATGATGCTGATACGAAGCGGTTCATCCTCGAGTAAGGCTTCTTTATAATTTTTTTTGGTAAAAAAGGCTTCTTTATAATTTGTCCTACACTCTAGTATTGTTCTAGTTTTATAGATCTGTAACGTCGCATCTCCTCTAGTGCCTTTTGCAGATGTTGATTGAAATATAATTATATTGCTTCCAGGATCACGATTAATCTGCCTCTGATCACGGTGAGGCTTCTGCAAGAACAGAATTATACAGGGAACGATCCATGTTGCTGAGGCATGAGACGGATAATCAGCTTGTCCCATCATCAGAGCCATCTATGTCCTCTTACCTCTCATGAAGCAACCCATCTACACTTTAAGCTGTTATCTTCACAAGCACGCCCCTTCATGAATCGTGTATCATTGATCATAGGTAAGAAGAACCACAATAGGTTCGCAAAAAGACAAAGGACCATACTACAACAGATTCTGGTTGAGTTACTAAACTCAGTCTACAGGAAAACAAGGGTTTCACAAAGCTCACTTCTTGGGCAAAGGTAAAGCCTTTGTAGGAAGCTTATTTGCTGAAACACCGCCACGAGCCTTCAACCTCAATTCTTCAAATAGTCTTTTCGCTTCTGTCATTTCATCTTTCGCGCTATCTCCATGATTGTCCCAAGCTTTGATTACTTGCTGTTGAAATTCCACTGCGAGGCTATAGCTGCAAAACACAATGCAATGTTCAAAGACATTAAACACGTTTTAAGTCAAAACGGTTTTTGTTAACAGAAATTCACTTACTTTCCCATTCCGGCGTAAGCTTTAGAAAGATTCTGACAAGCATCGATTGAATCAACATGGTTTGGACCAAGTGAAACATCCATAATGTCTTTCGCAACTGCAAACATTTGAGCAGCGGATTGAGGTCTTCCGAGTTCTAAATAAGCAGCACCGAGATTGTTGTAAACATATCCAACTCCAAAATGTTTAGCACCAAAGCTTTCTTTCAACCTCTCCGCTGCACTTTCCAAATATGGAACTGCTTGAGAGACTCTACCCGAGAAGAGAAGCAACCAACCAATCCTAGCTGATACACTTCCTTCTGAGTGCTGTTCTTGAGGAAGCTTCTCTAGTATACTTAGAGTTTTCTGCAATAACGAAATCGCTATTTCGAATTCGTTCATTGACTCGTACTGCATTGCTACCTCAGAGTATGCTTCCGCGACTTCTACAGGTGAAGATGTTTCTTTCTTCTCGAGGATTTCGCAAGCAAGCTCCAAACATTTCTTTGAATCAGCAAACTTCTGTTGATTTACCAAAGCTTTCGACATTGATATAAACACCATAGCTCTCATCTCGCTGTCCTTATCTGTTTGTTGCACAACGCTCTTCAATATCTCAATGGCTTCCTCGTATTTACCCAAAGCAACCTTCATGTTTGCAGCATCAACCTCCGCACGAATCAGCTCCACTTTCATTCCCCAATTCTTCAACACTCTCTGTGACAATCGGTTCTGATCCAATGCCTTGTCATGTTGCTCTAAACCGCTATAAATCACACCAAGAAGTCTTCTATCTTGAGCAACCTCAGCTGAATTATTCCCCAATTCTTTCTTATGTATCTCTAAAGCCTTCAACGCATAAGGCAAAGCCTCGTTGAAATTCAAAACAGCTACATAAGCATCAGCCAGACTCCGATTCGCCACACCCATCTCTTTACTATCTTCCTCAAAAGTCATCTCCTTAATCTCCATACTCTTCTTCAAATTCTCAATAGCTTCCTCTCGCCTTCCCATGGCGTTCTTAACATTAGCAAGCTCGAGCTGGACAGCATGTAAAACCGGCCTAACATCTTCTACAACACAATCACCATCTGCCTCTAACTTAACAAGAATCCGATTAGCTCTGTTTAAGTAACCTAAGCTATCATTAAACCGTTTCAAGCCGTAACTAGCAGAGCCCATCAATTGCAAAGCCATGGCAACAAGCAGATTAGGTTTATCTCCAACTACATCGAAAGATTTAAGAGCTTTATCAGCGTAAGACAGAACCTTTTCAGGATCATCACCTTCCCGATCGAGATGGAGACCTAGTTTCAGAGCAGATAAACCTAGCTCGTTCCCTTCGAAGGACAACTCCATCTCTTTGAACAAACGAACCATCTCATCAGTTGTCTTCGCAGACTCGAACGCTTCCTCAAGATCTATTTTTTCCTGATCTATTATCTCACCTGACGAAATATCAGTCGGTTCATCGACGTGAGTATTCAAATCCCGACATGGGTTCTCCCAGAAATGACTCTTGTTGTTGACGATCAAGCCATAGGTTCTTGAGCAAGTGGAGATTTCGCGTGTTGAGGAGACCAGAGAAGACGACGGAGAAGAAGAAGAAGAAGCAGCATCGGAAATGTAATTCAGGCGAGGTGGGATTGGCCTGAACTTGTGGGATTGAAGGCGACGGATTAGAGAAATCGAAAGACTTTTCATGTCGGAATTCGAGAAATCGCAGTCCAGAAAATACTCTCTTTAGCAAATAAACCCTCAAAAAACAAAAACCCTAAAAGACCAGTTTTTTTTTCCTAACGTCAAGACCAGTTTTTTATTTTTCTTTACTCGAACCAGAAATAGCTACTTTTTAGGACTAGACTGGTAGAAGTTATATCAAGCAACTGTTATAACCGTCTCTCCTTTTCTTCTCTCCCATAGCGACTGTGCGTACGATCGAAACACAACCCACGTCTTTGGTTTTCCCGGCCGACGTCGGCTCCGACGTCGGTCGTACTCTTCCTTTTTTATTTTTAATCCTTAATTTTTCAATAAATGGATCCAAAAGAGATGTACAAGTCTATATATAACTCATTAATTGGAGTCCTTCGAAGATGTTTTCATCTTCTTTGTAATCTGGCGGTGGTTACAGTAAGTCAATATCATTTTCGCTTGACTAAAACTTCATTCACATCTATTCATCGTCAATTTTCTTCCTTGATTGTAATTGGTGGGTACATGTTAAGCCATTTACGGATAGTTTATTTGTCTCACCCAAGTATGTATTCCGGTAATTGTGCCGGTGGTGGTCTGGTGTCTCTCACCAGTATTATGTCCATCCTAACTTCTATAGTTAGATTTGGGGTATTAGGTGGTGGTTATTGTACATGTGCAATAAATCATCGTTGCTTTGTACAAATCTTAATGGATTTGTTCTCGAAACATCGACCCCAATGGAAACCACCATGGAACCAGTATGTTACAGAAGATTTCATTGTTATAGAATGTGAAGGGTTGATTTCAAATGGAAGAAAAACAAAGTCAACACTTATTAAAAGGATTTTGATACGGAAGTGTTGGTATCAGACTATCCAAGTTTCAGAATTGTTCGTGGAAGCATCGGGTTTTGTCATGCGGTGTACAACTTCGAGGTTTAGCTATGGAACGCTACTCATTCATCGCATCAGAGTAAGATCAATTATGGAGAAGGATAATAACAGATTCAGTAGTCTGTTAGCGAATAAGGCTTATCTACGGAAAGCATCGTCAAAGTCACTTCTCTTAAAGTATCTTGTTCACTATATGGCGCATATCTATGTTTATGTAATAATTTGTTTCCCAAAAATTCTGTATATTGACTTTGTAATATCAATATAAAATCAATGTTTAGCCGAAAAAAAAAAAAAAGCTACTTTTTAGGAAACACTAGGTGGGTGTGGGGACATAGAATTTTGTTACATTAAACAAAATTAAAAATTTAGTTTGATTATGATATATTTTAGATTCATGAGATTTAAATCAGTTGATTGATTTTTAGAGCGATTTATGCTTTTTTGTAGACCATCGTAATTCCAAAACTCCGATCATTATATCGCACGGACATTATAATTAATTAGCGATTTATTTCTTCTTCTTCTTCCGTTGCTGCTTACTCTTTTTCCGCTTCTTCTTCATCTTCTTCCTCTTCCTCTATTGCTTCATCATCATCTTCTTCTTCTTTTTCTCCCGCCACTGCTTCTTCATCATCTTCTTCTTCCTCCTCTTATTCTTCTTTTTCTTCGTCTTCTTCTTCTTCTTCTTCTTCCGCAGTTGCTTCTTCTTCTTCTTCTTCTTCTTCTTCTTCTTCTTCTTCTTCTTCT
Organism: Orychophragmus violaceus; assembly: GCA_030180135.1. Classification (NCBI taxonomy): domain Eukaryota; kingdom Viridiplantae; phylum Streptophyta; class Magnoliopsida; order Brassicales; family Brassicaceae; genus Orychophragmus; species Orychophragmus violaceus. Next base: position 9,822,447 of record CM058235.1, on the reverse strand, counting down.
TCTTCTTCTTCTTCTTCTTCTTCTTCATCATCTTCTTCTCCGCTTCTTCTCCTCCCGTTGCTGCTTCTTCATAATCTTCTTCTTTTTCTTCCTTTTCTCCTTCTTCTTCCTCTTCCTCTTCCTCTTTTCCTTCTTCTTCTTCTTCGCCTTCCGCTTTTTCTTCTTTTTCTTCTTCCTCTTCTTCGCTTCTTCTTCATCATCACCTTCTTCTCTGCTTCTTCTTCTCCCGCTGCTGCTTCTTCATAATCTTCTTCTTCTTCTTCCTCTTCTCCTTCTTCTTCCTCTTCCTCTTTTCCTTCTTTTTCTTCTTCGCCTTCCGCTTCTTCTTCTTCCTCTTCTATATTCAGTTGATAAATGGAGTGACCCATATACCTTATATATTACTAAGTATCCTGATGAGGCCATAGAACCAAAGACAGAAGATCCAATGCCCATCATAAGGAAAGGTCCGTTGACAAGGTCAGCAACAAAGGCTTCGAGGAACCAAGTCAATGAAGGCGTGCAAAGCCTACTGAATCAAGCTACTAACCAAGAGCAGGAACAAGTCTTCATCAGGATGGACAGCCCAACACTATTCAGCTCAACTCAAAAAGGACTGATAATATGTAGCATCAAGACTAGCTCAGGAAGTAGCATCGGCACTAGCTCAGGAAGTAGCATCGACACTAGCTCAAGCTTCCGAGGCCAGAATGCTACGAATGAAGAAGGCTTCTGATCAACGGCCAAAGACATACCAAACATAAGCTAAGGTATGAGTTTCATTTATACACATTATATGACCGTTGTCTCTTTGTTTTGCAGGATCAAATCTTTGTTTCCTTTAGTAGTTTCAGTCATAAAATTAGCCGTTGTAGTCTTTATTTCTTTAGGTCCAAATTGAGTCAGTACTTTCCTTTTTATGTTTTATTTGCTTCAAGTCCCCTAGAAGGGCATAGCTGTTTGGACTGTTTATAAAGTCCCCTCTCACAGCCGTGTATCATTTACCCTAGATCAATAAAGTACACCGAGTGTTTTCTTCAAGCAAAGAAACCGCAAACTTGTTTTCTCTATTGTTTTGTGTGATTCAAACAAGGAGAAGGCTTTTGTCTTATCAAGATTCAGACTCATAGGATCTTGTGGCGACCTCAATCCATTCCATCCACTGATTATTTCTGAGAGAGATTTTAAGCCAGCAGGAACAATCCCATCTCTACTCACCATCCATCCAAGTCGATCAAACCAAGAGAGCTCTTAAGCCCGTGGTTCGATCTCCATCAACCCATCACTCAAGCTTCTGCTCCGGGGCTACATCATCTGGTATCAGAGCCGAAAGGCTCCTAACAGGTGTTATCTATCCATTACTTTTGTTTTCATTTGCATCTAGATTCATATTTTCCATTTCATTGCATCTTAATCCAAAAAAAAAAAAGTGTTCATCTTCATCTTTTTCTTTTGATTCTTGTTTGATTCGAATTACTTGCATAAAAAAAAAAAAATCTGTTTGTTTTTATTAGTTACCTCTTTTGTTTCAATAGTTTTCGAAATCATACTCAAAAATCAAAAAAATATACATATTTCCCTTTTTGTTTTCATCGGTTTCTCAAGAAAAGGAAACTCCATATTGCGTCATTACTCTTGCATCCATAGATTTCAATTTCGAATTTCCCTTTTTATTTACACAAAAAAAAACAAAAAAAAAGAAGAAATTTTTCATTGTTACCATTTACCTTTCTCTAAACTTCTTTGTTAGACTTTGATACTCTCTCTTGTATCAGTTTCAGGTACAAGCACTCATGGGAGAAGAGGCTGGACCAGAACAACTCACCATGAATCAACTGCTTGAAACAATGAGAGACATCAGTGGCAGGCTCACTGATGAGGACATCCAACCAAGCACCCATCCACAAGCCATACCCGAGGTCAAGGAAGCTCCAATGACTCGATCTAGGACAAGGAGGCTCAGGGAAGGGTTCAACACCGCAGTGGAGAACCTCATGAACTCAATGGAACTTGGAGACTACCTCAAGAACGAGCCCAAGAAGCAGGATGCGATAGAAGACTTGGGCTGTGTAAGCATTATGGATAACACAGGCGATTTGGACTGTGTAAGCGACGTGGATAACACAGGAGGCGTGGACTGTGTAAGCAACAAGGAAGCTGGGCCTTCTACGCGTCTAGGGGAGCCATGGGCCGGACTATGCCAAGTCCTTACCATCCGGCTCGGCCCATGCTAAGTCCGAGAGTTGGTGGACTCTCTTGCACTCTTTTTCCCTTGGGTGGTTTTATCCCAAAGAGGTTTTACTCCCAAGGTTTTTAACGAGGCAAGTCGGCCCACCCGCACTATAACTCAAGGCTTGGCCGCCAAGGAAGGAATTGCACACTTTCCTTTTCTGTGTAACTCGGCGATTCTCATTCATGGCCGAGATATTTGTTTTTCCTTTTTGTTCTTCTTTGTTTCTGTACTTAAGCAACCTTGTACCATTGTGTTAGACAGCTTTTTGAATATCAATAAACCCTTAGCGAATTTTCGCCCTTATTGAGCAGCAGCCGTCTGTTCTTGTTTGCTTGTGTTCCTTGTGTGAGATTCACAAAGAGGACAAGTGTTTGTGCAGTATCAGAGATCCCTTCATCGTCTCTGTGGTGCCTTCGATCCACCAGCCTTACCATCGACCGATTCAACAGGAGAGAGCGTCAAAGCCAGCCTGTTCGATCCCATCCCTTACACACGATCATCGCCTGAGTAACAGGAGAGAGCGACATAGCCAACCTGTTTCTTCCATCAACCACCGAGTGAGGCTCCTGTCCATTGAGTCTTACATCATCTGGTATCAGAGCCAAAGGTTCCTACCTTTGGTTTTCTATCCCTTATCTTTTGTTTTGTTTTGCTATTGCTTTGATTGAATCTAAAATCCAAAAAAAAAAAATTAGGTTTGTTTTGTTCTTGCTTCTGTTTTTGTTTAACTTATAAGAAAAACCCATAAAAATCTTGTTCTTAGCTCCCTGGTCGAATTTCTTTTTGAGAATTAGTAGATTTCCTGTTTTTGATTCTATCTTGCTAGTTGTTATTCCATAAAACCCAGAAAAGCCAAAAAAAAAAAATTGTCAATTTTCCAATTCTGTCGATTGCACTGATTTCCGTCTTGTGTTACACAACCCTGTCTCTGTTTTTGTTTTACACACTTATCTATTCTGTGGTACCTTGATAGCTTGTTGATTTTGTTGAGTGCAATAAGAACCGGTTAACAACAAGGATAGACACCATGGGAGATGAAGGAAGACAGCACGTTGATCCTATCATACAAATGATGACTGCTATTAGAGAAGAGATGAGTAACATAAACCAGCAAGTTGGCACAATGCGCCAAGAGTTTGGTGAGCGTATAGGACGCATAGAAGCTCCACCGAGGAGAGGACCTATCCGAGGAGCACCTATACCGCCAAGAGATCAAGCTGGAGATGAAGATGATGATATGCAGGACTTTGAGGAGGATAGGCAACCGCATGACCCCTTTAGACGTCCACAGCCAAGGCGTCAAGATCCTCTATGGAGGAACCCAGCCCGGGAAGGTGAGGCTAGAGAAACAAACCGTGATATCAAAGTAACCCCTCCACTTTTTGCAGGAAAGTCCGACCCAGAGGCGTACATGGACTGGGAAAGAAGGCTGGAGCATATCTTTGAGTGTTATGGCTATGGAGAACACAAGAAGATTGCTGTTGCTGCTGCACAACTCACTGAGAACGCGTTAGCTTGGTGGGACAGAACTATAGCTGAAAGGAGACGGCAACGCTTTGGAGCAGTAGCCACTTGGAGTGACATGAAATACCTTCTACGACTTAGGTATGTCCCTGAACATTATCATAGAGACTTACAAAAGCGGTTCCGTAAGTTGTCACAGGGTACAAGAAGTGTGGATGAGTATTTTGAGGAGTTTGAGAAGCTCATGAACTCGCTGGAGTTAGAAGAATCCGAGGAAGCTCTTATGGCACAGTTCATTGATGGTCTACAAGAACGCATTGCTAGGAAGGTGGAGAGAGCTCAGTATGGTGGGCTACATGAGTTGTTTCATCTTGCTGTCCAAGTGGAACAACAGATCAAGCGTAAGACAGCCATGACAAGCCGCAGCAAACCAACACAACCGTGGGCTGCAAGAAGCTCGAGACCATTTGAGAAAGGGAAGACCGTGGAGATTGACTCACGGTTCAAAGGCAAAACAGCCGAGGCTCCCAAGTCCAACCGGCCAGAACAAGGTAAGTTCCCTAGCACTAATCAGAGAACTCGTGACATCACTTGTTTTAAGTGTCAAGGCAGGGGACACATGGCTAGAGAGTGCCCAAACCAGAGAGTAATGATTATCCACAACGATGGGGAGTATGAATCACAAGATGAGCTTGAGGATGATCCAAACGAACCAGAAGAAGAGCTTGCATACCCTGACGTTGGAGAGTTGCTTGTGACCAGGAGGATGTTAAGTGTCATGATCAACCCTGAGGCAGCTCAAATGGAAAACATCTTCCACACTAGATGCACTGTCAAAGACAAGGTATGTAATCTGATCATTGATGGAGGTTCATGCACTAACGTGGCTAGCAAGCATATGGTAGACAGGTTAGGTCTTATTAAGACCAAGCATCCAAGACCATACAGGCTGAGATGGCTCAATGATGAGACAGAGCTGAAGATTTCGGAGCAAGTCATTGTTCCATTCAGTGTGGGGAAGTACCAAGACCAAGTTACTTGTGATGTAGTACCCATGCAAGCTGGACATCTCTTGCTTGGCCGACCGTGGCAGTATGACCGAGCCACAAGTCATAATGGACGTACTAACCAGTACACCTTCTTATACAAGGATCGTAAGTTCACTCTTGCACCTCTTACACCAACTGAGGTACATGATTTACAAGTACATATGAGCAAGGAAGTTGAGTCTAGCAAATCCAGTCTCTATATATCTCGTGGGGCTATTTGTAAAACTCTTAGTGCCAAGCGCACTGTGCTACTGATGTTGTTTAAGGAGTGTTTAAGTTCAGGTCCAGGTGAGCTTGTGTTACCCACAGGAGTACAGGCTGTGTTAGACAGGTTTCAAGACATCTTCCCTGAAGAGCTTCCGCCTGGCTTACCTCCAATCCGTGGGATTGAACACCAAATCGATCTTGTCCCTGGCGCAGCCTTACCTAACAAGCCAGCATACAGGATGAACCCGGAGGAGACTAAGGAGCTCGAGAGGCAAGTGAGAGACCTCATGGACCGAGGGTACATTAGGGAGAGCCTCAGCCCTTGTGCTGTGCCAGTACTCTTAGTACCCAAGAAGGATGGATCATGGAGGATGTGTGTGGACTGCCGTGCAATCAACAACATCACGATCAAATACAGGCACCCTATCCCCCGCTTAGACGACATTCTGGATGAGCTAAGTGGTTCTACCATCTTCTCAAAGGTGGACTTGAAGAGTGGATACCATCAAGTTAGGATGCGAGAAGGAGATGAGTGGAAAACCGCATTCAAGACAAAGCAAGGATTGTATGAGTGGCTGGTTATGCCTTTTGGATTAACTAATGCCCCAAGTACATTCATGCGACTCATGAACCAGGTTCTTCGTGCTTACATAAGTAAATTTGTAGTTGTCTATTTCGATGACATACTTATATATAGTAAGAACCTAGATGATCATATCTAACATCTTGAACTAGTGCTCAAATCACTTCGGAAGGAAGGCCTTTATGCTAACCTAAAGAAGTGCACCTTCTGTACTAACAAGCTTGTTTTCTTAGGCTTTGTAGTAAGTGAACAGGGACTACAGGTGGACGAGGAGAAGGTCAAAGCCATCCGTGAGTGGCCTACACCAACAACCGTCGGTCATGTAAGGAGTTTTCATGGCTTAGCTAGCTTCTATAGGAGGTTTGTGAGGGACTTCAGTACGGTGGCCTCACCTCTTACCGCCGTGATAAAGAAGAATGTGCCATTCTCATGGTCCAGCGCAAGAATCAGCCTTCAAACTGCTCAAAGAAAGGCTTACACAGGCGCCGGTTCTGGCCTTACCCGATTTTGAAGAAGTGTTTGAAGTAGAGTGTGATGCGTCTGGCATAGGGATTGGAGCTGTGTTACACCAGAGGAAGAAACCAGTGGCCTTCTTCAGTGAAAAGCTCAGTGGTGCTTCTTTGAATTACCCAACCTACGACAAAGAATTGTATGCATTGGTGCGAGCACTAGAGACATGGCAGCATTACTTGTTATCCAAGGAATTCATCATCCATACTGATCACGAGACACTTAAGCACCTGCGAGGTCAGACTTCACTCAAGAGGAGACATGCTAAGTGGTTGGAGTTTGTAGAGACATTTCCCTATGTAATCAAGTACAAGAAGGGAAAGGAGAATGTGGTAGCTGATGCCTTGTCAAGAAGGCATGCCCTGATAGCTACCATGGAGGCTAAGGTTCTAGGATTTGAACACATCAAGGATCTATATAAAGATGATCCAGAACTAGGAGAGGCTTACCAAGCCTGTGGAAGAGGAGCATTCGGATCCTACTATCTTCAAGAAGGGTTCCTATTCCGAGACAAGAGGCTGTGCATTCCTCAATGCTCAATGCGTGAGCTACTGCTTAAGGAGGCGCATGGAGGTGGTCTTATGGGCCATTTTGGAGTGGACAAGACACTAGCTGTGGTGGCTGATCACTTCTTCTGGCCGCACCTCAAGAGAGACGTTGAGAGGCATTGTGCAAGATGTGTAACTTGTCACAAAGCAAAATCCAGGTTACACCCTCATGGACTTTATCTACCTTTACCTATTCCTAACGCACCATGGGTGGATATTTCTATGGACTTTGTGCTAGGGTTGCCTAAGATCAAACACAAAGACTCTGTCTTTGTTGTTGTGGATCGATTTTCTAAGATGGCTCACTTCATTCCATGTGACAAAACCAATGATGCCACACAAGTTGCTGATCTATTCTTCAAGGAGGTGGTGCGCTTACATGGTATACCAAGGACCATAGTCTCTGACCGAGACACAAAATTCTTGAGTCATTTCTGGAAGACATTGTGGAAGAAGCTCGGGACAAAACTTCTATTCTCCACAACCTGTCATCCTCAAACAGATGGTCAAACCGAAGTGGTAAACCGTACCTTATCTACTTTACTTAGGGTAACTCTTGGCAGGAACTTAAACACATGGTTAGATTGTTTGCCATTCATTGAGTTTGCCTATAACCATGCTACACATTCTGCTACTAAAATGTCCCCATTTGAAATTGTGTATGGTTTTAATCCACTAACACCTCTTGATTTGTCGCCAATTCCCCAAGTTGAGCAAGTTAATCTAGATGGTCTCAGGAAAGGAGAGTTTGTTAAGAAGCTACACCAGAAAGCAAGAGACAAAATTCTTAAGAAGACTGAAGAATACAAGAGGCGAGCAGACAAGGGCCGCAAGGAGTTAGTCTTTGAACCAGGAGAGTGGGTTTGGCTCCACATGAGACCTGAGAGGTTTCCACAGAAGAGAAGCTCGAAGCTGGCGCCTAGGGGAGATGGTCCCTTCAAAGTTCTAGAACGGATCAACAACAATGCCTACAAACTAGAACTCCCGGTTGAGCTCAATATTTCACATAGCTTCAATGTGACTGATTTGTCTCCATATGATGCAGATGATCCAGTTTTGAGGACAAAACCTTCTGAAGAGGGTGGGAATGATGAGGACATCCAACCAAGCACCCATCCACAAGCCATACCCGAGGTCAAGGAAGCTCCAATGACTCGATCTAGGACAAGGAGGCTCAGGGAAGGGTTCAACACCGCAGTGGAGAACCACATGAACTCAATGGAACTTGGAGACTACCTCAAGAACGAGCCCAAGAAGCAGGATGCGATAGAAGACTTGGGCTGTGTAAGCATTATGGATAACACAGGCGATTTGGACTGTGTAAGCGACGTGGATAACACAGGAGGCGTGGACTGTGTAAGCAACAAGGAAGCTGGGAGTTAGTAAGTTTACTAACTCTAAACCGACAGATCGAGATAATGAGATGTCGGGGAGTTAGTAAGTTTACTAACTCTAAACCGACAGATCGAGAATGTGGTTAAAAGACACTTAGGACGGATTAATAAAGAAGTGATGCGTGTGTGAGCCGTCTACGGGTTAGCAATCCGCTAACCCAGAGTAGCGGACAAGAGTGAAGTAAAAGACTTAGAAACCCTAATAGGCCTGCTTGTGATTGATTGTGTGATTGTGTGTTGGTTGTGTTGTGGTGGTTATTGTATATCTCTGTGCAGGTTTATTAGACTGCTCGGTGTTGGGCCGAGCAGTCATTGCGGACACTTACTCCGGTCATGGGACCGGGTAAGTTAGTGGTGCTGACTAGGTATCTTACCTAGTCAGAGCGGTGAGTTGGGTAGTGTAGAGGCTTGCGGAATGGTCGGAATTATTATTATTATTATTGATATTATTGATTGCGTAATCTGTGTTAGCGTCCCAGCGAGTCTGCGTGGTTATATTTCTGCACTAGGACGCTAGGGTGCGTTAGATTCCGCAAGCCTAGGTGTTTTGTTTACGTTCCGGTACTTCCGACCCGATTGGATCCTCGGGTGTGACCTAACTGGGCCATGGTGGTTCTGGTGATGGTGTTAACCTATCGGGTGACGCCGGTAGGTGTGCGGTCCGGAGAATACGGGGTCATGTCCTAGGGCCGGACTGCATGGAAACTCGGGCTATCTAGGGGTAGTCAGAGTCGCCGCGTATCGATGGACAGAGAACGGTGTCCTATGCGTGAGTCCTCATGAGCACGTATAGGAGTCTAGGGTTAGTTGCCACATAGGCGACGATGTGAACCCGTGGAAGTTACCGCGATCGTAGGGCCCAGTGTTGTTATTTATCTTCCTTTCGTTGCGCGTAGATAGATCGAGTCCAATCGAGGACATGTGCCGCAGTGGCTTCGATTTCCTTAGCTCTCTCTCTTATCTTGGCTATTGATTGTGTGTGGGTTCATTACGCCGTGGTAGCGCGTAATTGACCATTTATTCTTGTGGTTGTTATTTTGGGTTTTGGGGCGGGTTTGTAGAGTTAGATAGATTAGAAGCCATTAGTGGGGAGCCGATTCACTGGGTAATCTTAGATTGCTCATTAGACTCTTTTTGTGCTTTTCAGGTTATCAGCGACGAACGCGGGAGGTCCTCGGTGTAGCTTCGGGTTGCTTGTGTTGTGTTTGGATTGTGCTTTTTGATTGTTTGATTTTCGGTTCGGCAGCTGCGCTATGTTTTTATTGATTTGTATATGATTGGATTTATTTGTTTATGTATTGTTATTGACGATTGTTTGTAAAACTGTTAAACGTTGTATTCAATGTTTAATTACTTAGAAATGGAATCGTTTCCCCTGATATGAGGTTTGGTCCGAACCGACACAACTCGTTGAAGTAGTGCAAGTAGTACTGCTTGTACTATGGATACGAGGATAGCGGGGTCGGAGATAGGTTGGTGCGAGCCTTTTGTCTCAACCCGACCTGTCTTTGGCTTCGTCCTGTAGCGAACTTTTCCTGTTCGACTTGCTCGGGTTCGATCGGTCATGTTCTTGTTTGATTGTTGACCGGTCAGCTCGACGGTCAGCGGAGAATGGGAAAGGGGCGTTACAGAAAGGTGGTATCAGAGCATGGTTCTGCATGGGTTTCGAAACGTTTCATTTTTGAGTGTTTTCCGTGTTTTATCGAGTCAAATGTGTCACACAAGCAATCATTAGGAAACCGAGCCGCGTCCGTTAAACCCGGGGTTGGTATGGGAAAGTAGAAATTTTAGTATTATTCGTACTAACTCATTTGTGTTTTGATTGCAGTCTTACAGCAGCGTGTCCCGGGCAGAGTAGTTGGTGTGTGTGTGCACGTGTGCAGAGTATTTTCAGTGGAGCAGGATGAGTCAGCATGGATCAGTTGGGTCACAGCAGGGTCAGGTAGAGCAGTTCCAGGGGTATCCAGCATCACCAGGACATACCCGAGGTTCGCATGTGTCTGCGCATCCGTCAGTTCCAGTACCACAGTTGCAGGGCGCCAGAGCAGCACAGATAGACTGGTCGCCCCTTCCAGACCCTTTACCTCCAGCTCTAGTAGACGATGCAGGCAGCCGAGACCCTTACGCAGGCGTGGTGGGATTTTTGGGCGCAGCAGAGCCAGAGTTTCAGTTACCTCCGCAGTGGCCAGAGCCAGACGTGCCACAGATTCTTCCAGCGACAGATGCGCCACCGATGTACCAGGCGCCACCCCTTGAGGCACCTGAGTTTCCACCGCCGCTTGGTATTGAGGATTATCTGATGGACCCGTTGCCATTTGGGTTCGATCTAGAGATGGAGCCAGTGGACCCCGAGCAGCACCAGCAGTGGGAGCAGCAGGTAGCAGAGCAGGTAGCGATGTTGGAGGACGTTTTGGCACAGCAGGTTGGACCGGGATCTCCCCGTACCCCGTTGGATGTCGAGATGTCTTCAGGATCTTCCGAGACAGAGTTTGAGGCGGTTACGCCACCAGCCGAGCCGATAGAGATGCCAGTGGTACCCGAGAGCCGAGCTTGTAGTGGATGTGGAGTACGAGGGTTCCATCTGCGGTGGTGTCCGCGATCAGTTGACCCACGCCTCCGGGAGCCCTACCAGCTATTACCCATACCAGGCCACTGTCCGTTGTGTGGTCAGGACGATCATGGTGAGATGACGTGCCCAGTAGCCAGAGCAGGACTATACATGCCAGATGGAGAGCCGTATCCTACCTTAGCACCTGGAGATTGGGGAGCCGGACCTAGCCGCCGGGACCCCGAGCCGAGTTCGCCACCCGCGGCCCAGTTGCCGATGATCCAGATGCCGGTTGTTCCGTCACCATATCCTGAGTCGGGGAGGAGATGCCAGTTATGCAGAGGTCAGGGTCATCTTGCCTCAGACTGTTTCATGGATCCCCCGACTGCGCCGACTTCGCCCTGCCAGTTGTGTGGAGGGTATGGACACCCAGCTTCTGCATGTTACCGAGGACCGTATCCAGCAGTCTGTTCAGTGTGTGGCCGTACAGGTCATGATGCTTACCTTTGTCCGATAGCCGGGCCCCAGCACGTTGGAGCACCGTCTCGAGATGCACACACACCACACACTCCCGGTGCGCCTGCCAGCGGGTACTCCAGTGAGCCGTACTGCCAGTGGTGTTGGGCATTTCGGTCTTGCTGGAGGCGTTAGGTTAGGGTAGGGGTAGTTAGGCCAGGTAAGTTGGGGGCACTAACTTTATTTTGACTTGTAGATAGATCGGCAGGATAGGCGACTTACGTGTCGTCTCGATTTTTTTTGCTGTGCAGCGGCGACATATGGGTTTTTGGTTTATGATGACGGCATTATGTAGAAACTCTGATCTTAACCGTGTACTAAAAACCTTATTATGTATGAAATATCGTTTTATGTACGTGGTGGATGCAGAGTGTTCGGCTAATCGTTTATAGTAGCATAGTGACTATTTGCATGATTGAGATGGTTCGAAAAGCAAATGGTTTACTGTGTGAAACTAAATGATGGGCGGAACTGACGACCGTTCATCATGACCTGAACCCGGAATGACGACGCATTCGGCCGATCTTTAGATTGCGTAATTTATTATAGTAGCTTGCTTGTTTATTTCTTGCTTGACTGATTGATTGTTTTGTTGTGTGCGGTAGATCGTGTAGTGTTAGCAAGCGTGGGTTTGATAGATTGACTGTTTGAGTATGGCTAACCCTTAGAGTGCTAACAGTTTGAATGTGTGAGTATTAGTCGATCGTTTTTCTTTGACCCTGATAAAGAGTTGAGTCGTGAATTTGCTTTGGTTGTATTTTAAATTCGAGCTGACTTGCGGACGGTTGAGTTCAACCGTCGATTCACGAGAGAACAGACTCATAGGGTATTGTTATTTAATCACGAGAGACCGGAGGGTACGTGATTAAGTAACCATATTTCTATGGGAAAGTGATATCGGTGATAGAGCGAGAAAGCAATGTGAATCCGAACCCGAACCCGAAACCGAGTTAAAGTGTTGAGATGTCGCCAGTCGAGAGTGCCGGACCGCGAGTAATGGAAGTGTCATCAGTGGGAGCGACGTCAGTGGGAGTGCAGCCGCCATCACGAGAGACGGAAAGGAGCCGGGACGCATGAGGAGTTAGCGAAAAGATTTGGAAGAAGGAACGCCAATGTTGGAGTCATGGAGAAGAAGCCGATGATCAGATTCTTGAAGAGTGTCCCGAGTGTCCCAGAAAAGGAAAGAAGAATGCCATCAAAGAAGCGTGGAAGTCGAAGCAAAGTGGGGAAGCGTCAGAGGAAGTTGGTGAAGTAGTCCACCGGAATGGGAACCGATTCAACGTCTGTAAGTGACGAAGAATTCGGGGACCGAATTCCTGTAAGTGGGGAAGAATGTGATACCCCGTATCAAAAATACGGTCAACGGGCAGCAGAAAGTCAACCGAGGGTAAAATCGTCATTTTACCTAAGCCAGGGGTAAAATGGTAATTTTACCAAAAGTCGAGACGGAACCCGAGGCGGGCCAAATATTCTTATATTTTAATATAAAGAATGTTTATAAGACCAGAATTGGAGGAATCGGAGCGGAAACGAGTTTTTCGGCTTATCGGGATGGAAACCGACTAAACCGAAGAAACTTCGGAAATTCATAACTAGAGCTCCGTAAGCCCGAACGGAGTGATTCAAATTGCTAAATTCATCTTAAAGCATGAAGAATCTTATTTTGAAGGTTTTGGAATTTATGAGATTCCCCGGAACCGTTCTAAAATATTAAACCCGAAAAACCGTAAAACCGAGCAATGAAGGAATGGGGATTAGTGGTTGGATAATGATGATTAAGTGGTGATTTGGCAGCCATTCAAGCCCAGTAGGACACCTGTCCCTTCCTCCTGTCGCCACCTTGCCTTGGTTGTGTGTCATGCATGCCAAATTCATTGGATAGTTTGCATGCACCAAATCCATCAAATCACATTCACTCCCCCTAACCAACTTTCTCTTCTCTCTCAGCTCTCTCTCGATCTCTCTCTCTTTTTGTCCAGAAAACATCAAGTTCTTGTTGTGTTCTTGATTGTTCTTGGAAGTTCTTGGGAATCCACCAAAAATCCTTGCATGTTCTTGATGTCTTAAAGAACAAGTAAAGCTCAAATCTTGTTCTATCTTCACCAAATCTCCTCTCTCTCACTCTCGGTCTCTTCTCTCTCTCTGTTGCTAAAAAATCAGGCAAGTTCTTGTTCAAAAATCTCTTGCATGTTCTTGAATTTCCAAGAAGAGCTTAAGAACCCTAGTTTGATCACCAAACCTTGTTTTGCAAGAAAGTCCATAACTTTCATTCTATAAACTCAAATTCAGATCTACAAAGTCCTATGCCTTTATATTTATCTCCTCTACTTGTTTCAGTTGGTCGCCGCCGTGGGAGGTCGCCGGAATCAGCCGCCGGAGCTCCTCCACCTTCTTTTGCTTCCTAGGCAAGAAAGCTTGTAACTTTCTTTCTATAAGCTTGATTTTAGATCTATAAATTGCTATAGCTTTGTATTGATCTCCTCTGTCTTGTCCAGTGAACCGCCGCCCCTGTAGCCACCAGAGATCGCCGGAAAACCACCTTGAAGCAGCCGCTTCTTAGGGTTTGTAGATCTCACCTTTTTCATTGTGTTTTGTGATGCTTCAAGCCTTGAAATGAGTAGATCTAGTGATGGTGATCAGTTTGGTGTAGAGATTTGCAGAAGAAGCCGCCGGAAAAGCTAGCTCCGCCGCGGTCAACTCTCCTCCGCCGCCGGTCAACGCCGGAGAGCCGCCGCCGGGAAGCTCCGCCACCGTCAAAAGCCAGCCGGTTCTTCCAAGAGCCCTTTGGTAATTGTTGTGTTGATTTTGGAGTTGAATTGTGGGTTGATTAAACCGGGTCAAAGGCGGTTAAACCGGTCAACGGTTTAACCCTAAACCGGTTTAGTCAAACCGGTTCTAAGGGTGATTGGACCGGTTTGGTTAGTTCCATAATTTGACTGGTTTTATGGTTCTGTGTTTCAGGAGTGTTCATTAGTCCGGGAATCCGCATCCGCGCCAAAAATCCGTTATCCTGTGAGTCGGCTCGAAAACTCATAAAACCAATTAAACCGAGAAACCACTAAAACCGTAGCCATAGGACAGTTACCGTGACTAAAGTAATTAAATAAGATCTAACCGGACAATTAATAATTAATAAGTAATGAGGCGTTTAATAAATAATCGTAAGACCAACTAACCGTGATTAGGGTTTAGAATTAAATGGTTAACCGATTCCGTGCCGCTAGGTTGTTAGTAAAGCGTATTCGATGTTTATATATATATATATTTTTATAGATATAAAGAACAAGTATTAATGAACTATAGACGGGAAATTACGACGATAATCAAATACGAATTAAACTTAAACCAATGTATCGAATATGATAACGGGATTGAGAATTAGACTGAGAAGCGGGTTTGGGTAATGAACTAATTAACGGATAATGAGATGTCGGGGAGTTAGTAAGTTTACTAACTCTAAACCGACAGATCGAGAATGTGGTTAAAAGACACTTAGGACGGATTAATAAAGAAGTGATGCGTGTGTGAGCCGTCTACGGGTTAGCAATCCGCTAACCCAGAGTAGCGGACAAGAGTGAAGTAAAAGACTTAGAAACCCTAATAGGCCTGCTTGTGATTGATTGTGTGATTGTGTGTTGGTTGTGTTGTGGTGGTTATTGTATATCTCTGTGCAGGTTTATTAGACTGCTCGGTGTTGGGCCGAGCAGTCATTGCGGACACTTACTCCGGTCATGGGACCGGGTAAGTTAGTGGTGCTGACTAGGTATCTTACCTAGTCAGAGCGGTGAGTTGGGTAGTGTAGAGGCTTGCGGAATGGTCGGGATTATTATTATTATTATTGATATTATTGATTGCATAATCTGTGTTAGCGTCCCAGCGAGTCTGCGTGGTTATATTTCTGCACTAGGACGCTAGGGTGCGTTAGATTCCGCAAGCCTAGGTGTTTTGTTTACGTTCCGGTACTTCCGACCCGATTGGATCCTCGGGTGTGACCTAACTGGGCCATGGTGGTTCTGGTGATGGTGTTAACCTATCGGGTGACGCCGGTAGGTGTGCGGTCCGGAGAATACGGGGTCATGTCCTAGGGCCGGACTGCATGGAAACTCGGGCTATCTAGGGGTAGTCAGAGTCGCCGCGTATCGATGGACAGAGAACGGTGTCCTATGCGTGAGTCCTCATGAGCACGTATAGGAGTCTAGGGTTAGTTGCCACATAGGCGACGATGTGAACCCGTGGAAGTTACCGCGATCGTAGGGCCCAATGTTGTTATTTATCTTCCTTTCGTTGCGCGTAGATAGATCGAGTCCAATCGAGGACATGTGCCGCAGTGGCTTCGATTTCCTTAGCTCTCTCTCTTATCTTGGCTATTGATTGTGTGTGGGTTCATTACGCCGTGGTAGCGCGTAATTGACCATTTATTCTTGTGGTTGTTATTTTGGGTTTTGGGGCGGGTTTGTAGAGTTAGATAGATTAGAAGCCATTAGTGGGGAGCCGATTCACTGGGTAATCTTAGATTGCTCATTAGACTCTTTTTGTGCTTTTCAGGTTATCAGCGACGGACGCAGGAGGTCCTCGGTGTAGCTTCGGGTTGCTTGTGTTGTGTTTGGATTGTGCTTTTTGATTGTTTGATTTTCGGTTCGGCAGCTGCGCTATGTTTTTATTGATTTGTATATGATTGGATTTATTTGTTTATGTATTGTTATTGACGATTGTTTGTAAAACTGTTAAACGTTGTATTCAATGTTTAATTACTTAGAAATGGAATCGTTTCCCCTGATATGAGGTTTGGTCCGAACCGACACAACTCGTTGAAGTAGTGCAAGTAGTACTGCTTGTACTATGGATACAAGGATAGCGGGGTCGGAGATAGGTTGGTGCGAGCCTTTTGTCTCAACCCGACCTGTCTTTGGCTTCGTCCTGTAGCGAACTTTTCCTGTTCGACTTGCTCGGGTTCGATCGGTCATGTTCTTGTTTGATTGTTGACCGGTCAGCTCGACGGTCAGCGGAGAATGGGAAAGGGGCGTTACAGAAAGGTGGTATCAGAGCATGGTTCTGCATGGGTTTCGAAACGTTTCATTTTTGAGTGTTTTCCGTGTTTTATCGAGTCAAATGTGTCACACAAGCAATCATTAGGAAACCGAGCCGCGTCCGTTAAACCCGGGGTTGGTATGGGAAAGTAGAAATTTTAGTATTATTCGTACTAACTCATTTGTGTTTTGATTGCGGTCTTACAGCAGCGTGTCCCGGGCAGAGTAGTTGGTGTGTGTGTGCACGTGTGCAGAGTATTTTCAGTGGAGCAGGATGAGTCAGCATGGATCAGTTGGGTCACAGCAGGGTCAGGTAGAGCAGTTCCAGGGGTATCCAGCATCACCAGGACATACCCGAGGTTCGCATGTGTCTGCGCATCCGTCAGTTCCAGTACCACAGTTGCAGGGCGCCAGAGCAGCACAGATAGACTGGTCGCCCCTTCCAGACCCTTTACCTCCAGCTCTAGTAGACTATGCAGGCAGCCGAGACCCTTACGCAGGCGTGGTGGGATTTTTGGGCGCAGCAGAGCCAGAGTTTCAGTTACCTCCGCAGTGGCCAGAGCCAGACGTGCCACAGATTCTTCCAGCGACAGATGCGCCACCGATGTACCAGGCGCCACTCCTTGAGGCACCTGAGTTTCCACCGCCGCTTGGTATTGAGGATTATCTGATGGACCCGTTGCCATTTGGGTTCGATCTAGAGATGGAGCCAGTGGACCCCGAGCAGCACCAGCAGTGGGAGCAGCAGGTAGCAGAGCAGGTAGCGATGTTGGAGGACGTTTTGGCACAGCAGGTTGGACCGGGATCTCCCCGTACCCCGTTGGATGTCGAGATGTCTTCAGGATCTTCCGAGACAGAGTTTGAGGCGGTTACGCCACCAGCCGAGCCGATAGAGATGCCAGTGGTACCCGAGAGCCGAGCTTGTAGTGGATGTGGAGTACGAGGGTTCCATCTGCGGTGGTGTCCGCGATCAGTTGACCCACGCCTCCGGGAGCCCTACCAGCTATTACCCATACCAGGCCACTGTCCGTTGTGTGGTCAGGACGATCATGGTGAGATGACGTGCCCAGTAGCCAGAGCAGGACTGTACATGCCAGATGGAGAGCCGTATCCTACCTTAGCACCTGAAGATTGGGGAGCCGGACCTAGCCGCCGGGACCCCGAGCCGAGTTCGCCACCCGCGGCCCAGTTGCCGATGATCCAGATGCCGGTTGTTCCGTCACCATATCCTGAGTCGGGGAGGAGATGCCAGTTATGCAGAGGTCAGGGTCATCTTGCCTCAGACTGTTTCATGGATCCCCCGACTGCGCCGACTTCGCCCTGCCAGTTGTGTGGAGGGTATGGACACCCAGCTTCTGCATGTTACCGAGGACCGTATCCAGCAGTCTGTTCAGTGTGTTACCGATGACGAGATGCCTGAGTTAGAGGAAGATGAGTTACCTCCTGATCCAAATCAGGGAGGAAGGGGATTTAACGTCCATGGCAGGGGTAGAGGAAGGAGAAACTATCACAAGCCTAGGCGTGGAGATAGAGTCAGAGGCAATGAGGATGATGATCAGAGACGTGGAGGCAAAGACTTGAAGCTCACGGCTCCTACTTTTGCTGGAAAGGTGAATCCGGAAGCTTATCTGGATTGGGAAAGAAGAATGGAGTACATCTATGAGTACTACCAATACTCTGAAGCAAGAAAAGTCTCCTTAGCTGCAGCTCAACTCACTGATAATGCATTGGCGTGGTGGGACAGAGAAGTATCAGAGAGAAGGAGGTTAAGACATGGTCAGTTAAGCAATTGGGATGACATGAAGTATGCTCTAAGGAAGAGATATGTCCCAGCTTACTACCATAGAGATCTTCAGAAGAAGTTCAGAAAACTCTCTCAAGGAAACAAATCAGTTGAAGATTATTTTGAGGAGTTTGAAACCATGAAGAACCGGCTGGAGGTAGATTACTCAGAAGAAACTTTGATGGCTCAGTTTCTAGATGGTCTTCAGGATAGGATTGCACGCAAGGTAGAGCGACAGCCTTATGAGGATCTTGAAGGATTGTTGCATTTAGCTGTCCAAGCTGAGCAACACATCAAGAGGAAGGTTGCTGCAACCAGTCGAAGCAGGAAAACTTGGAATCAGCCTCAATGGAACCAAGACAAAGGCAAAGCGACATAAGCTGACTCAAAGATCAAGAAATCTAACTATGAGCAGCCCAAGGGTAACAAACCCGACACCAGCAAGGCTCCACCTCAAAGGTCCAGAGACATTACATGTTTCAAGTGCCAAGGGAAAGGTCATTATGCCAGAGATTGCCCAAACCAGCGAGTGATGGTATTGAGGGACAATGGAGACATTGAGTCACAAGATGAGGCAGATCTCGAGCTAGCGGAATCCGAAGAAGAGGTGACGGATTATCCAGATGTGGGAGAGATACTTGTGACCAGGAGAGCCCTTAGTGCATTGTTTGAGCCAGAAACAATCCAAAGAGAGAATATCTTTCATTCCAGATGCACCATTGACGCCAAGATATGTAGCCTGATCATTGACGGAGGATCTTGTACTAATGTTGCTAGTGCTTACCTTGTAGACAAACTGAAGTTGCAAAAGACCAAGCATCCAAGACCATACAAGTTAAGGTGGCTCAATGATGAGACTGAGATGAGGATAGCTGAACAAGTCATGGTACCCTTCAGCATAGGTAAATACAATGATCAAGTGAAATGTGATGTTGTGCCAATACAAGTAGGTCATCTACTCTTAGGGAGACCATGGCAATTTGATAAAGAAACTGTGCACAATGGAAGGACCAACATCTACAGCTTCACACACCAGAACAAGAAGCACAACCTAGCTCCATTAACACCACAAGAGGTGTATGAAATGCAGAAATCAATGGACAAAGGTTCCAAGGTAAGTAAGACCAATCTTTTTGTTTCACCTTCTAATGTTCTGAAATCTTTGGAGCATAAAGAGCATGTACTACTCATGATCTTTAGAGAAGGGTATCTTTCAGGTTCAGGAGAGCAGGAGCATCCCTTAGCCGTGACTGAGCTATTGGACAAATTCAAGGATGTCTTTCCAGAGGACATACCAGCTGGACTTCCACCGTTGAGAGGCATTGAACACCAAATTGATTTGGTACCAGGAGCTCCATTGCCCAACAAGCCAGCTTATAGAGTGAATCCAGAAGAGGCTAAGGAGCTGGAAAAGCAAGTTCAAGAGCTGATGTCAAAGGGATATATCCGGGAAAGCTTGAGTCCATGTGCTGTACCAGTTCTACTCGTCCCAAAGAAGGATGGTACATGGAGAATGTGTGTTGATTGCAGGGCCATAAACAACATTACCATCAAGTACATGCATCCTATCCCAAGACTTGATGACATGCTTGATGAGCTAAGTGGAGCAACCATCTTCTCAAAGATAGACTTGAAGAGTGGATATCACCAAGTCAGAATGAAAGAAGGAGATGAGTGGAAAACAACCTTCAAAACCAAGCAAGGGCTGTATGAATGGCTTGTCATGCCATTTGGTCTCACCAATGCTCCCAGCACATTCATGAGACTAATGGACCAGGTTCTAAGAGCTTTTATTTGCAAGTTTGTGGTAGTATATTTTGATGACATACTGATTTATAGCCACTCCTTAGATGATCATGTTAAGCATCTAGAACAGGTTATGCAAACACTTAGATCAGAAGGTCTTTATGCCAACTTGAAGAAATGCATCTTTTGCACTGATCAATTGGTTTTTCTAGGATTTGTTGTAAGTTCACAGGGACTTAAGGTGGATGATGAGAAGATCAAGGCAATACGAGATTGGCCAACACCTACAACAATAGGACATGTCCGGAGCTTCCATGGTCTAGCAAGCTTCTACAGGAGGTTTGTCAAAGACTTCAGCACCATAGCAGCACCTCTTACCTCGGTGATCAAGAAGGACAAAGCATTTGAATGGGGAGAGGCTCAGGAGCAAGCATTCACACGACTCAAAACCAGTCTCACCAATGCACCAGTATTGGTACTTCCTAACTTTGATAAAATGTTTGAGATTGAGTGTGATGCTTCTGGTACAGGAATAGGTGCAGTACTGATACAAGGAGGCAGACCAGTAGCTTACTTTAGTGAGAAGCTGAGTGGTGCAACACTCAACTACCCAACATATGACAAAGAGTTGTATGCTCTGGTGAGATCACTGGAAACTTGGCAACATTACTTGCTTTCTAAAGAGTTTGTGATACATACAGATCATGAGACCCTAAAGCACCTAAGAGGGCAGACTACTCTTAAGAAAAGGCATGCAAAGTGGTTGGAGTTCATAGAAACTTTTCCTTATGTGATCAAGTACAAGAAGGGGAAAGAAAACATTGTAGCAGATGCACTATCAAGGCGCCATGCTCTCATAACAACAATGGAGTCTAAGATCATGGGATTTGAGCACATCAAAGACATGTATGCTGATGATCCAGACTTCAAGGACGTGTACCATGAGACATCTAAGGCAGCATTTGGGGTGTTCTATCAACAAGATGGTTTTCTGTTCAAGGAGAAAAGGCTATGCATTCCACAAGGTTCCATGAGGGAGTTGATCACTAGAGAGGCTCATGGAGGAGGTTTGATGGGACATTTTGGCAGAGACAAGACTTATAGTGTCTTGAAGGAGCATTTCTTTTGGCCACACTTGAAGAGAGATGTGGAAAGGTTCTGTGCCAAATGCATCACATGCCTAAAGGCCAAGTCCAGGTTACATCCACATGGTTTATATATGCCTTTACCAATTCCTAACACACCATGGGTGGACATTTCAATGGATTTTGTTTTAGGATTGCCCAAGATCAACAACAAGGACTCCATCTTTGTAGTTGTTGATAGGTTTTCTAAAATGGCTCATTTTATTGCTTGCAACAAGACTAACGATGCTGTGCAGATAGCTGATCTATTCTTTAAGGAAGTGGTCAAGTTGCATGGAATTTCAAGAACTATTGTTTCGGACAGGGACACAAAGTTCTTGAGCCACTTTTGGAGGGTACTTTGGAGAAAGTTGGGCACCAATCTGCTCTATTCCACCACTTGTCATCCCCAAACAGATGGACAGACTGAGGTAGTAAACCAGACTCTCTCAACACTCCTAAGAGCCACGGTTGGTAAGAACATAAGCAACTGGTTATCTTGCTTGCCATTCATTGAGTTTGCTTATAATCATGCTAAGCATTCGATTACTAACCACTCTCCTTTTGAAGTTGTGTATGGGTTTAATCCTTTAACTCCTTTAGACCTTACTCCTTTGCCCCAAGCTATCTATACAAGTACAGAAGGAGAAGCAAAAGCAGACTTTGTCAAGAAGCTACACCAAAGAGTTAAGGAGAATGTGGAGAAGAAAACCGAGAAGCATAGGCTGAAAGCTAACCAGGGAAGAAAGGAGGTGATATTTGAACCAGGAGATTGGGTCTGGCTACACATGAGGCAAGAAAGGTTTCCCAATCAGAGGAAGTCAAAGCTAACACCAAGAGGAGATGGACCATTCCGAGTCCTGGAGAAGATCAACGACAACGCCTACAAGCTTGAGCTGCCATGTGAGTTAAACATTTCTCCAACGTTCAATGTTTCAGATTTAGCTCCTTATGATGCAGGTCAATCAGTTCTGAGAACAGAACCTCTTCAAGGGGGAGGGTATGATGAGGCCATAGAACCAAAGACAGAAGATCCAATGCCCATCATAAGGAAAGGTCCGTTGACAAGGTCAGCAACAAAGGCTTCGAGGAACCAAGTCAATGAAGGCGTGCAAAGCCTACTGAATCAAGCTACTAACCAAGAGCAGGAACAAGTCTTCATCAGGATGGACAGCCCAACACTATTCAGCTCAACTCAAAAAGGACTGATAATATGTAGCATCAAGACTAGCTCAGGAAGTAGCATCGGCACTAGCTCAGGAAGTAGCATCGACACTAGCTCAAGCTTCCGAGGCCAGAATGCTACGAATGAAGAAGGCTTCTGATCAACGGCCAAAGACATACCAAACATAAGCTAAGGTATGAGTTTCATTTATACACATTATATGACCGTTGTCTCTTTGTTTTGCAGGATCAAATCTTTGTTTCCTTTAGTAGTTTCAGTCATAAAATTAGCCGTTGTAGTCTTTATTTCTTTAGGTCCAAATTGAGTCAGTACTTTCCTTTTTATGTTTTATTTGCTTCAAGTCCCCTAGAAGGGCATAGCTGTTTGGACTGTTTATAAAGTCCCCTCTCACAGCCGTGTATCATTTACCCTAGATCAATAAAGTACACCGAGTGTTTTCTTCAAGCAAAGAAACCGCAAACTTGTTTTCTCTATTGTTTTGTGTGATTCAAACAAGGAGAAGGCTTTTGTCTTATCAAGATTCAGACTCATAGGATCTTGTGGCGACCTCAATCCATTCCATCCACTGATTATTTCTGAGAGAGCTTTTAAGCCAGCAGGAACAATCCCATCTCTACTCACCATCCATCCAAGTCGATCAAACCAAGAGAGCTCTTAAGCCCGTGGTTCGATCTCCATCAACCCATCACTCAAGCTTCTGCTCCGGGGCTACATCATATCCCTTCCAACTACCGCTGTGGGACATTATGTGCCCAATACGACAATTTTTTTAAAGGTAAAATTAATATAATCTAGAGGATTTGATTTTAGAAAAATTAACATAACCTAGAGTGCACGATTTTTAAAGGAATTTTACATAATTAAGGAGTTAAAAAAATCATTAAATTTTATTAAAGGTATGCTGGTAATTAATCTCGTGAGAATAAATCTGGTGCATTCTCACTTCTCAATTATATAATTAGATGATTGAATTAATAAATAGTCTTGTTCTTGCTAGGTATTCGGTCGATCCGGAAATTACTGGGGGCTATTTTTTGAACTTTTTAATCCCTTAAAAACATATTAATCAATTATAATTAACTATTTTGATATAATATTGTATTCAAAACTACATTAAACACATAAAAACAAATACATAAACATGAAATATATAATTTTTATTAAGATTATGAACATACGTTAAAAATTTCATTTTTAAATTTAAAACTTTATTTTTCAAAAAAAAAAAAAATTATTTAGGTGGTTGGTTAGGCAGAAATTAGACGGTGTAAGCGGAATTAGGTGAAACTACGTGGTCTTAGACGGCCTTAAAATCAGTCAACGATTTATTCAACCGATTTGGATAAAATCGGGGTGGAAGAATACTACGTAGCTCCTAGACGGACGTCTAGACGGCTAGACGACCGAGGTTTAGAACAAAGATAAATAGTATACCTTCCAACAAAACTATCTCTCTACTTCTTCTAGAGAGAGAGTTTTTTTTTCTCTAAATCAAAGCATCTTTCGTTTTCTTCTTAGGGCATCTCCAACCCATTGCTATATTTTCCTCTAAATGCTATAATAGAGGAAAATGAGCTCCAACTCACCTCTATATCTTGCTATAAAATAGAGATTGCTATTTTTTCCTCTATATATAGAGGAAGAAATAGCATTCCTCTATAATAGAGTCAAACTTTTTTGTTTACATAATTCCCCTTTAACTTTTATATTTGACAATTATAAACAAAATAAATATAAAAAACATTATTTTATTGTTGCTTTTATACATATATATATAATTTCTTTGTTGCTTTTTCAAATATTTTATATTTTTATAAAAGTTTTGTAAAATAAAAAAGAATAAAAGGGGTCAATTTGCAATTTTTAAATTAGTAAAATAAAAAAGAATATTAGAAGAGAAAAATATAGAAGAATACATTGGAGCAAAACTCACCTTTATTATAGAGTTCCTCTATAATAGAGGCAAATATAGAGAAATACATTCAAGATGGTCTTAGCATACTTTCATTTTTCAGAAGGGAAAATTGATCTTCGATCTTCGATTTTCATTTTCTTTTTGTTTATATTTAATTTGTTGTTTCTCGTTAAGCCTCTTTATCTGCTATATGTCTATGCCTTTTGATTTTACCGGATTTGTCAATTCTGATACTTAATTGTCAGTTTCTTCTCTGTTTTCTGAGCTTGATACTTCTTTCGACGGAGAATAATATCTTTGCTTCTATGCATAGATTAATATCTCTGAGGACCTATTAGTTAGGTCTTCAAAAAAAGCTTATTTGTTGTTTGAAGAATTGAGTTGTTTTTGGCCAACTTCAATCAGAATCTTTGAAGCTTAACCGTTCAATGGTTTTGGTGATTCAGACAAAGGAGATTGCAGAGGTGTATAAATATAATTTGATGGAGATTCATGGCTGAGAACAAGCTTGAAAGCAAAATTGATGGTGGTGACTAGTGTTTTCTGGTGTCTCACTTCAGCTTTCGGTGATAAAAGTTTAAGCGGTCATGTCATTTCCAGAGCAAACCTATGAAGGCCACATTGTTTACTTTTATTCCACCTCTTAGACGTGTTCATTTGAGTTATGTATACGTGTATAGAATTTGGTTGTTGGGTCATTGTACTATGTATGTATCTTCTGCTTGCCCTTTTTCGACTTTCAAATGAAATAGATGACAAAAAATAGTATTGCAAGTCCGAGAATGCAATTTTTCAGGAAATAATTATAAACAAAAGTTATATAGAAATATGTGTGATGTTACCACAATTTAGTCACTTTTAGCTTTCCTTTATGTTTTGTTTTGGTAACATTTGCATTCAATCAAGTTAGTTTCTTAAGAATTTCTTTTCATTTAGAAGCTTAGGAAGACTAAAATTAGGAATCACATATTTTAGTATTTTTGGGAGTGTTTTACTTTATTTACAGGATATTGGATATTTACAAGGGAGATTGCAAGGTGGAGTTGGGATGAGGTATAAGTTAAGAACACAAAGAGTTAATGTCAAAAATTGTGCTGGAGTGTAGGTGAGATGATGAGTACAAGAGCCAATGGGATGGTTTCTGAATGTGGTCAAAGTCAGCAAAGGATGACGAGATCGTGATGATCCCCCCCCCCGACGAGTTTCATGAAGATGGACATCAGGATTGGTAGCGGCTCACGTATCGGTTCAGCTAAGCGATGCGAGTGATTTACAGAGACTCCATATCGACTCATGTATCGGCTGGCCAGACCGATACACCCTCTCGGCCAAGAAATCAGACACCCGTATCGGTTCGTGTATCGGTAACGTGAGCCGATACATACCCTCAGCGAATTTCCAGTGACACCGTATCGGTTGGGGTATCGGTTCACCCAACCGATACTGCTCCCAGATTTTGGCACCTTGACCCAATTAAACCGGGTCAACCCGGGACAAACTTTACTATTTAAAGCCAAAAACCTATTTTTTAGTCTCTTAAGCTTATTTTTGTTTCTAAACACTTTGTGAGAAAGTTTGAATCTTTTCTTAATCTAAGAGTTATTTGTGTTTGATTTCTTCTCTCCTTTCTTTAATCTTTCACTAATCATCATGTTTAACATCATTCTCATGGATTTTGTTAGACTAAGTATGATTAGTGAGTAGTTTCATTTGAGGCTTATGGGTTAGGTAGATTAGGATGATTTAGAATGATTCATGGATGCTTAGGGCTTTATTATGATTGATCCTTCCTATCTAAATGTGTTTATTGCTAGATTGACATTGATTAAGTTGATTTAGACGTATTGGGTTTTATTGCACACCATGTGTTCGATGAAATGCTAGAATGAATTTTGATGGGAATTTACATATTTTACCTCATGAAAGTGAATGTCTAAAGTGTTTATTAGCTTAAGAGAACTTGAGATTAATGCTTGCCTTGTTTTTATTCACAAATGAGAATTTGATCTTGACTAAGGATTATGCAAAGTAATTAGTACCAAGAGATTGAATTAATTGATTGATTAGTGTTCTTGCTTAGGATTAGCATCTATGATGATTGTTTAAGCATCCTTGATAACTCTAGATTGCTCTACTCATTGACCTAAACCCATTGACCTTACTTTTATCATTGAATTTGTGTGTTTAGTCTTTTGTTTGCTTGCTTAATCAATTTGTTTGTTTCATTTGGTTGCAATTAGAGCTTTTAGATTCACAACTTGAACTTGTTTGTTTGACTTCATTGGTTTAGTGAATTCCTTTTGGTTTAATCCTCTCCCAAAAGTGGTTCGATACCTCTTGCTACAACGATAAGCAAGAGGAATTGATACTTCTAGGATTGCAAAATCCTGCTATCAATGTGGTCATTCAATTCCAAGTTTTTATAGATGATCTTTTTATCATAATATGCATTTGTTTATTTTTGTACAATTTTAAGTTCTTATATGCGTAAACTGATTTCATCTATTTTGTTCAGCTGAAACAATCTTCTCTACAGTTACAGTAAATTCGATATTGAAATTTATCATCTTTATTGTCCATACTACATTGTGCTCCAACTCAATCGGAAGATGACAAGCTTTCTCATAGAAAAGATGAAACGCTTACGGTTTTTTTGCAGGTTACTTCCATTCGAACCTGCATCGACCGACTCACAGGTCCACTTCGATCGATGCAGGGCGATTTCCAGTGATAGACTCAGATCTGTACCAAAAACTAGTAGTTAGTTTTATTAAAATTTGCATCTTGTAAAATAAAATACTAATATAATTTGTTCGCATAATATACGAGCACAAATATTATTAAACATAAATTTTTAAAAAATAAAAATATCAAATTAATTTTTAAAAATAATAATACCATAAAATGTATATGAGACTATTTTTAATTAAATATGTATATATATATATATATATATTATGTTTAATAAGGTATTTTATAATTTATTATAAATAAAATTAATATTAATAAAATAAATTGTAATTATATATTTTATGTTTAAAAACCAATACATAAATATCAAAATTTATATATAAAAAAATTAATATATAAAATCCAAAATAATATTTACTAATATTTAAAATATTCATAAATATTTTTATATTTAACATCTTAATTTTTATTTTTATTGAAAGTTATGTATAACTCTAAAATAAAATTAAAAATCTTCATAAATATTTTCATATTGATCTTCTCATCTTACTTTTTCATTTTCTATTCAAGATTATGTATATATTCAAAATAAAATTTAAAAGTTCATCATAAATATTTCATAATTATTATCTCATTTTTATCAAAGGTTATGTATATCTTTATAATTCAATTAAAACATAATAAAATTATCAATAAATTATAGTTAACTGAGTAATTAGCCTAATTTCATTAATGGTAAATTAGTAATAAGGCATTTGACAGTGAATATAAGAAAAAATCACTTCCTAATTAATAGAAAGATTTCCTATATTTTCCATAATATATTGAAAATCTGAAAATGAAATGTAATGGTAATCTTTTAATATAAAATTTAAGATGTATATCACAAGTGAACTAAAATATCATTATATTAATTATAATTGCTTTTACAGTCTTAAAATCATAATCATATTCTAATATTTTAGTTGAATAATTCCTAAATAAAATTTACCACAACTTTTATATGTATTTACTTAGTTTTTGTATTTTATTCCTTTTTAACCTATATTAATAAAATAACAATCATATAAATTAGATTCCTTTCCTTAAAGTTTAAATACATTTTAATACTTTAAATATAATTGATACTTTAAATACAATTTAAATAAATATTTTTTGTCACTTGCAAACATCAGAGGAATTGAGCAAAGGTTCCCGTGTGGCAAGATTTATAAAATAAAAAAAGCTTGACTAGATACTGAAGCCCAGTTTTGGCCCATCTTTGTTTAGGGTTTTATGTGTCTTCTTTGGACATATACTTTCCATCACCAGGGAAAAATCAGAGGAAACCAAAAAGAAAAAAGATCCCCTTGTGGCAAATTGAACAATGACGACGATGATCTCCAGTCTTCCAAGTGATTTGGTTATGGAGATTCTCTCTAGGGTTCCTTTGAATTCTATGAGAGAAGTACAATTAACTTGCAATAAGTGGAACGTTTTATCCAAAACTCAGAGCTTTAGGAAGATGCATATTGGTAAAGCATCTTTTGCAGTAGCAAAAAAAGGAGAGTCTCAGATGATCACGGTGATGAATTACAATCTTTATCTAACGAGCATCTTGTTCGTCGATGGAGAACCATCTTTCGAGCATAAAGGAAAACTTGACGAACAAGTCAAAGTATCACAAGTCTATCACTGCAAGGGTTTATTACTATGCATATTGGACGATGATCCTAGGCTTTTGGTTTGGAATCCATATATGAGGGAGAAAAGGTGGATCCAACCCAGATATTATTATACCCCAAAATATTGGGAAAATTTCACTTACGCTCTCGGATATGAGGATAAAAAGGATAAATCTAGTCGTAGCTGCTGCGTTAAACTCTTGAGGTTTATAGATTACAGTTATCGTGCACCCGAATACCAAATTTTCTGGTATGAGATGTACGATTTCGAATCTGGTTTATGGAAAACTCTTGATGTCACTCCAAACTGGCGTATATATCTTAGTGGCGTCTCTCTCAAAGGTAACACTTACTGGTGTGCTGGAAAAAGAAACTTAGACATCCATGATTATATAATCTGTTTTGATTTTACAAAAGAGAGGTTTGGGCAACTTCTGCCTCTACCATTTAGTGCTAGGCTTGGTGACATTGTGA
Organism: Orychophragmus violaceus; assembly: GCA_030180135.1. Lineage (NCBI taxonomy): Eukaryota > Viridiplantae > Streptophyta > Magnoliopsida > Brassicales > Brassicaceae > Orychophragmus > Orychophragmus violaceus. Next base: position 9,793,806 of record CM058235.1, on the reverse strand, counting down.
CTTTCTCATGCGTTAGAGAAGAGAAACTCGCGGTTTTACTTAACCAATACGGATCAAATACATATGAGCTTAACATATGGATTACGACTAAGATTGAGGCCCAAGAAGTGTCGTGGAGCAAGTTCTTGAGAGTGAAGTCACAGTTTGGCACAATGGTTCCATTAATAAGAGAGGGTTTCTTCATTGATGAGGAGAAGAAAATCGCAATGGGTCTTGAGGGATGTTATCACACATTTAAGTTTAACATCATTGGATATGCTGGATACTTAAGAAAATTGGATCTGCTCAAAGAACCTGAAGACTCCAAAAGTATGTCACGTGTGTGCGCTTATGTTCCAAGTTTATTGCCAATCGAGCAACCTATAGGAGGAGGCGAAAGGAAACAACAAAGCGAGCTAGAAAAGCGTCTATGGTCTGAAAAGATGTCGAGACTTGTCCAACTTGAAGCTTTTTATCCTCCAGACTTGAGGAGACTTGTCATAGCTGAAGAGAATCAATGAGCAAAAAGGAGAAAACAATAATGATTAATCTAATCTACATATATATGCAGAGCATAATCTATGTACTCTTTCATTCACTCAAGTCTTTCTCTTTGAATAAAATTTATTGTTTTCATTTAAATATGCTGAAGGTTTTCTATGATGTTTAATAATAAATAAATAAAAACTGTATAACAATGAGCTCTTCTCTAATATGCACACTAATAAGCTCCATATGTTCATGATGATGAAACAGGTTAACACATGTCTGGCTCTTGCTCCTTGTGAATATTAGATGGAACTTGTATAGACTGAATTATTATTATCTCTAGGTCGCAATAATCAAGTACGTTTGTGTTTCTTAGTTACTGAGAGCCATCAAGATACTAACAGTAAAATGTGGATGCTAATGCGATTTACACATTTATTTCCTCTCATTTTCTCAGATTTAAGTTTAGTATAATTTATAATTTACCATAGGATCCAAATATGAAACGATCCAAGAAAGATGTTGTCAATTGATGGGTATTGAAATCTGTGGTCTTCAGTAAAATGGAAACGCCAATACAGTAACGGGACAGTTTGCTTCCACTTTAGCTCTTCTTCGATGACCCTCTGGGGACTAAACTCTTCATCGTAATTTCTATTAACATCTACTAGAAAGCAAATCAGAGCATTGCCGCATAGATAAACAAAACTCAATAATCTCAAGAAGATGATGTAGATGTAAAGAATCGTATACTTCTCTTTTTTACATGCATACTTTAATCATTAAAATACACATGATTAAATTAATATTTTAGAACATCAAATTTTAGTTATAGATCATCCCCAAAACACATGATTGATGTTGGATATGGGTTTAGCATCCATTTATAAGTCCATTGGAAATATTATCAATTCAACAAGTCATCTTGGTTCAGCAGACAAGTCCGCTAAGGAAGTTAATCGGTCCAGCAGGAAGTCAACCTTCACACACTATAAATAGACCATTCACTCTTCATTTTTAGACACATTTTATTTTGCGACGGCTCCAAGCTACTCTTATAAGGCTCCAAGCTCAAGTGATATTTTGGGAGCACGTCATTCGACGGACTCCCACCTCGTACCATCATGTTCATGGCTCGGCTTAGGTCTTAATATTAATAGAACAGTTTCCGAGCTCACTTAAAGTTTATCTCTCACCTCGTAGTTCGGATTTCTCTGATTGTAACCCGACTTTTTGGACTAGATCGAAAATTTGTAACAACAATTGACGCCGTTTGTGGGGATTGAAGAACTTATCTATACTCTAAGACGAAGCCGAAATGACAGGAACACTCTCAGCCAGCAATAGCTCCAAGAAGACAACGAACCCACTACCGCTGAGCTCGACCACTCCAAACTCAGCCGAAAGGATGAATTTGCCACCCCCACCAGCCAATACCTCAAACCCATACCCTCGTCTCCCTCAGGTCATCCCAATATCGCTGAGCGCAATGCCGCACTAACCCGCGCGAAGATGTCAATGATCAACAACCCGGTCAATCAAACCAGGGTAACAAACATGCGCGAAGACGTCGGACCAACAACAACCGCTTGAACATTCCAGCCCCAAATCAGCAGGATGTCTCTTCACTAGTAAGGATCTTTATGATGCAGGTCGACGAGCTGACACGATGCAACAACGACCGTTTCGAGCAGCTCGCAAACGCACAAAATATATGCCGCGAGCAAATCAAAAACCTTCGAACAATCGAACGCAAGCACCTCAGGATACGGAAGGATTCATCTCACAGCTCCAAAGAACCCCAGTCCACTTAATTCTGAACATAACCCCCGGATCGCACGAACGGCCATCCACACCTCGGAAAACACCGTTAACCGAACTAGGAGCGAACCAAACAACGTCTACTGAGCTGGCACAACGAGGGGAAATACCAAGCAGCATCATCGACATTGAGTTATTAAGAGCGCAGCTAGACCCCATGACGTCCAAAGTCCACAAGGCGAACAGCTCGGGTCCTGAGATCGACCGAGTCCTGAAAGAAACACAAAACATACCATTCACGAGCGAAATAATGAGAATATCGGTCCGACACCCGGGAAAGATCAAACTACCCACCTATGACGGAAGCTCGGACCCATGCCAGTACCTGACAGCCTTTAGCATCGCAATGGGACGAGCCTAGTTCTCTCCCGAAGAGTGCACGGCTTCTGCCAACTCTTCGTCAGTGTCGCCCTCAACTAGTTCTCGCGATTGGAAGCACACTCCATCGACAGCTATCAACAGCAAACAACCACCTTCCTTAAGCAGTACTCCATGTTCATCCAGAAAAGGGCTTCGAGCGCCGACCTATGGGAAGTATGCCAAGGACCAAATGAATCTCTCAGATCGTACATCGATAGATTCAAAGCTATCGTCTCAAAAATTTCTGTAACTGAGAATGAGGGACTACCAGCGCTACAAAATGGGATCTGGTCGAATCGCCGTTTGGCAACGATTTGGACCTTAATAAGCGACATATGCCCTCCACCGAGCTGCCGTCTTCGTCGAAATAGAAGAAGAGAAGGAGCTACTCGCCAAGAAATTTGGATCAACAAAACCCTAAAAAGGGAAAGAATCGACACCAGATTACGTCGAGCCGCTCCAGCACTACAACCAAGAATACAAAATTCAAAAAAGGAAGGCAAGAAAACGGCGACCTACCATGTCAAAGAGCACGACCTGCCAAGCAACCCGCAGAACCAAACAAAAAACAAAAACGCCAAGGCAAGAGACAAAGAAAAACCTTTTTGCACATACCACCAAAGGTCAGGACACGACACCAATGACTGCCGTCACCTGCAAAAACTCCTACTTGGAGAATACCAGAAAGGGGACACGAACATAACAAATAAAAATATGCAAACAATGCCTGCGGAAAACCAGACAAGGGACGACGGCGGCTGAGTCTGACTTGTCAGGGGGAAACAACAGAAAGCATAGGAACGTACTGATATTCATACATTTTCATGCATTTAGGCTTGTATATAGTTCTTGTTTTGATTTCTTTTCTCCATCATTCATACCATTTTATCGAGTCATTGTCACATTTAGAGTCTAGAGTTGTTTAGGACTAGGATTAGGCATTCTAGGCTTGCATTTGGAGTGTTTCTTGTGTTTTGCAGGTGAATGGAGGCATCTAGGAGCATTGGTGAGCTTGGAAGTGGAGTCTTGAGCTCAGAAGACCAAGGAAGAGCCAACGAAGAACCATATCGGCCACAATATCGGTCCACCCAACTGATATGGACTCTCGGATTACTTTTCGAGGGTTCATATCGGCCAGGTGGACCGATATGCTCCCACCCAGAAATAATCTGAGACTCAATATCGGCCACAATATCGGTCCACCTGACCGATATCGACCCCAGATTTTCACTTGGATCCGGGTCAACACCCGGTTTGTCCCGGGTTGACCCGGCTCGCACCTTTTAGACTATTTAAGCCAAAAACCTATTTTATTTTGTTTCTTAAGCAGTTTTTGATGTTCTAAACTCTTTTGTAAGAACATATTGGATTCCTTTGATTAATCTAGACTTCTCTTGTTATTCCATCAACAAATCTTTCAATCTCTCACTAATTTACCATGATCAACTCTATTTCTATGAGTTTTGTTGATCTAGCCATGATTAGTGAGTAGTTATCCATAGGCTTGTGGGTTGGGTAGGATTAGGTTGATTAGGGGTGATCAATAGAATTCTAGTAGTTAATTGTCAAAATCTCATCTAGCAAAGTGCGCTTAATGCCTAATTAATCTTGATCACATTGATTAGGATGTTTAGAATTTCTTGTTCACAACATGTTCGATGAAATTCCAGTATTTAGCTTTGTTAGGACTTTCATTTCTAGCGCATGAAAATGTATGTCTAGAGTGATTGGTTGCTAATTGGAACTCGTTTGAATGCTCGTTTGATTTTGATTCACAAATGATGATTTGTTCTTGAGTTAAGATTAAATGAAGAATTGGTATTAAGAGATTAAACCGATTTGCTTTGTGTGTTCCTTGCTAGGAGATTAGCTTGTTTGAAGTTTGAATTAGGATTCCTTGATCATCCCGAGTCACCTATCCGTTGACCTTTACCCTTGAGCTTTATTCTTCCAATTGATTGAATCGTTTGTTTACTTGCTTTTTGTTTGCTTCGATCTGATTTGTTTTGTTAGGATTGTTAGGAATTATAAACCAAAATTGTCTGATTTGATTCTGAAGGATTAATATTTGCTTATTGGTTTTATCCGTCCCAGAATAGGTTCGATACCTCAAAGCTACTACGATAAGCTTGAGGAATTGGTACCTCAAAGGATTGCAAAATCCATGTTATCAATTTGGCGCCGTTGCCATTTTGGGATTCTGGATATATCAATTCGTTTTCTACTCCTTTTTAGTTCAAGTCATTGTTACTGATTCGCTACTTTCTCTCATTTTGATGCTAGGTGTATGAACTTGCGCAGCAAAGGGACTACAAACTTAGTTGCAAGAGTTTACGACATCAAAGCACACGAGAGAAGACTAGCAAGGGAACGACGAGCACAAGAACGAGCTGTTTCAGTTGAAAGTGTTGAGCCAACAGTTATGGATAACCACGAGGATGAGCAGCAGCAACAGCAGCAACAGCAGCAGTAGCAGCAACAGCAACAGCAACAAAGGCCGGTTAGGGCTATTGGTGATGGAGATACACCTGACACAAATGCTAACCGGCGAGGAATCATTCCACCAGCGGTGAACAATAATAACTTTGAGATCCGAGCTATGGTGATGAACATGGTGCAAAACAATCAGTTCCATGGGTTAGCATCTGAGGACCCGTTGCAGCACTTGGACACCTTTGACAAGATTTGTGCCACCACGAGGCTGAATGGTGTGACCGACGATGGGCTGAAAATGCGTCTCTTCGTCTTCTCCTTGGCAGACAGAGCCAAGGATTGGGAAAGCACTATCCCTCCAGGATCCATCACTACCTGGGGCGACCTGAAGAAAGCTTTCCTCAAGAAGTTCTTCTCAGCTACTAGGACTGCCCGTTTTCGCAGTGAACTGTCCGGGTTTGTGCAGCGCAACAATGAGAGCTTCGCTGAAGCTTGGGAGAGGTTCAATAAGCTCACCACTCAGTGCCCACATCATGGTTTTACCAAGGAAACGCTACTCAGCAACCTCTACCGCGGAGTGCTTCCTAGAATGAGGGCAATGCTAGATTCTTGCAGCAATGGACATTTCCTAGGCAAGGGAGTAGATGCAGCTATGGAGCTGATTGAAAATCTAGCACAAAGTGATGGCAACTACAATGAGGATTATGAGAGGACCAATAAAGGATAAACATCTTCAGATGAGAAGTATGAGAAAGAGATAAAGGCTTTGAATGAGAAGTTGGACAAGATGATATCCATTGGCCAAAAGAACATCAGCTTTGTGGGGCACCAAGAGGATTCTAAGCCACAATATTATGATGATGATGAGGATTTGACTCAAGAGGAGATTAACTTCATTGCTGGACAGGGTGGTTTCAACAAAGGCTTCAACCAAAACTATAGAAGCCACCCAAACTTCTCATACCGCAGCACCAATGTAGCCAACCCTCAAGACCAAGTCTATCCTCAAGCTCCATCTCAAGGACAAACTCAACAACAAGGTCAACAAGGCTTTCAACAACCTCAACAGCAAAAGCCATATGTCAGTTACAACAACCAACAAGGATTTGGAAACAAGCCTCAGTTTCAAGGTCAACAAGGCTATGCTCCCAAGCAACAATACCCACCCGGTTTTGGTCAACAACACCTACAAACTTATTCAACCTCGGGAGCTGATAATGAGCTCAAAAGTATGATGCAGCAACTCCTTCAAGGGCAAGCCTCAGGAGCTATGGAAGTACGGGACCTTAAGAATGAGCTTCAGAGTTTGACTTCAAGGGTCACAAACATGGAAAACAAGAATGCCTCTACGTCCCGCACTCAAGGTACTTTACCCGGAAAATCTGAGCAAAACCCAAAGGAGTACATCAGCGCTATCACCTTGAGAAGTGGTAAAGAGTTGCAACAAAGTCAAGGGCCCAAGGCTAAGCTGACATCTACACTCAATGAGGACATTGAAGTTCAAGAAGGGGAGGAGATTTCTGAAAATTCTGCTCTCAACAAAGAGAGTGATAGTGACATGGCTAAGAGGAAAAGAAAGGCTGTAGCTGAAGAAGTAGTGAATGATACACTCAAGAAGAAGGATAGTGTGTTTGTGCCGCCACCTTATGAGCCCAAACTACCCTTTCCGGGCAGATTCAAGAAGAAGCTCCTAGAGAAGTACAAAGCTCTTTTTGACAAGCAGATGAAGAATATTGAGTTAACCATGCCTTTGATTGATGCCTTCTTGCTAATTCCTCAGTATAGCAAGTTTCTCAAGGATGCAATCAAGGAAAGAACCAAAGAAGTGCAAGGGATGGTTGTGTTGTCTCATGAGTGTAGTGCAATCATCCAAAGGGATATTGTTCCAAAGAAACTTGAAGATCCTGGCAGTTTTACTCTTCCATGTGCTATTGGTCCATATCGGTTTGAGGGTTTTTTGTGTGATCTTGGAGCGAGCGCAAGTTTGATGCCCTTCTCAGTAGCCAAGAGGCTGGGTTTCTCTACCTACAAGGCATGTATGATCTCCTTGGTTTTTGCAGATAGATCGGTGAGATATCCAATTGGTCTCCTAGAAGATCTTCCGGTGAAAGTGGGAGGATTTGAAGTACCAACAGATTTTATTGTATTGGAGATGGACGAAGAAACAAAGGATCCTTTAATCCTTGGGAGACCTTTCCTTGCCACAGCTGGTGCGATTATAGATGTCAAGAAAGGTAAGATAGACCTCAACCTTGGCAAGGACATAGTGCTCAAATTTGACATCAACAAGGTGATGAAGAAGCCAACCATTCAAGGTCAAATATTTTACATTGAGACTATGGATGAGCTAGCTGATGAACTCCTTGAAGAGTTGAACATGGAGGATCCTCTAGAGGTCACCTTGACCAAGGAATGTGGGGAGTATGGATATCTTCAAGAGGAGAGCTGGGCTTACATGAGAGCGCTTGATTCACACAAGCCTTTGTTAGAAGAGGTTGAGTTCATTGAGCTGGGATCAGATTCAGTGTGTGAGGAGCTGGAGGTGTTTGCTGTAGACATGGGTACCGATGGCGCCAAAGGAGTGGAGCTGTGCAAGGAGCAGCTTGTAGCTGACGATTGGAGCGAGCTTAAGGCGCCAAAGGTTGAGTTAAAGCCCCTTCCGCGGGGGCTTCGGTATGCATTTCTTGGCCCCAACTCTACCTATCCTGTCATTGTGAATGAGTTGCTGAATGATGATGAATTGATTGCTTTGACCACTGAATTGAAAAAGTTTAGAAAGGCAATAGGATATTCACTTGATGATATAAAAGGATTGTCGCCTAGCTTGTGTACTCATAGGATCCACCTTGAAAATGAATCCATGTCTTCTATTGAGCACCAAAGGAGATTGAATCCTAACCTTAAAGAAGTAGTCAAGAAAGAGATTCTAAAGTTGCTTGATGCAGGGATAATCTACCCTATCTCGGACAGCACCTGGGTTTCTCCCGTGCATTGTGTTCCAAAGAAAGGGGGGATTACTGTGGTTAAAAATGACAGCAATGAATTGATCCCTACTAGAACTATCACTGGGCATAGGATGTGTATTGACTATAGAAAGCTAAATGCCGCGTCTAGGAAGGATCATTTTCCATTACCATTCATTGATCAAATGCTAGAACGCCTTGCTAATCATCCTTTCTATTGTTTTCTTGATGGATACAGTGGGTTCTTTCAGATTCCGATACATCCTAATGATCAGGAGAAAACGACATTCACTTGTCCTTATGGTACCTTTGCTTATCGAAGGATGCCATTTGGCTTGTGCAATGCACCGGCTACCTTTCAGCGGTGCATGATGTCTATTTTCTCAGATCTTATTGAGGATATTGTGGAAGTTTTCATGGATGATTTTTCTGTGTATGGTTCTTCTTTCTCCTCCTGTTTGCTGAACTTGTGCAGGGTCTTAAGGAGATGTGAAGAGACGAACCTCGTGCTGAATTGGGAGAAGTGCCACTTCATGGTAACAGAAGGGATTGTATTGGGTCACAAGATTTCAGAGAACGGTATTGAAGTGGATAAGGCTAAGATAGAGGTGATGACAAGTCTTCAGCCACCAAACTCAGTGAAGGGAATCCGAAGCTTTTTGGGTCATGCAGGGTTCTACCGGCGGTTTATTAAGGATTTCTCCAAGATCGCTAGACCACTTACGCGTCTGCTGTGTAAGGAGACAGATTTTGTGTTTGATGATGAGTGTTTGGCAGCGTTCCAAATGATCAAGGAGGCCTTGATTAGCGCCCCGATAGTCCAAGCTCCCGACTGGGAGTTTCCTTTTGAGATCATGTGTGATGCAAGCGACTACGCAGTGGGAGCAGTCCTTGGGCAGAGGAAAGACAAGAAACTCCATGTCATATACTATGCTAGTAGGACATTGGACGATGCTCAAGTGAGGTATGCAACAACTGAGAAAGAGCTTCTTGCTGTGGTGTTTGCCTTTGAGAAGTTCAGGTCGTACTTGGTTGGATCTAAAGTTGTGGTGTACACGGATCATGCTGCGTTGAGGTATCTACTCGCCAAGAAAGATGCCAAACCAAGGCTTCTGAGGTGGATACTGTTGCTGCAAGAATTTGACTTGGAGATTAAGGATAAGAAAGGCATTGAGAATGGAGTGGCTGACCATTTGTCAAGACTGAGAATTGAGGATGGAATTTCTCTAGATGACTCTCTCCCTGAGGAGCAGCTAATGGCTTGCAAGGTTTTTAAGGATGCTCATGATACAAAAATGAAGATTGATGAAGTGAACTCTATTGAAGACAAAGAACCGTGGTATGCTGATATAGTCAATTTCCTAGCTGTTGGGAAAGAACCACCAAGCCTCGATAGCTACCAAAGAAAGAAGTTCTTTAGAGATGTCAACATGTACTATTGGGATGAGCCTTACCTCTACACTTTGTGCAAAGATCAGCTCTATAGAAGGTGCATAGCTGATGAAGAAGTGGGAGGCATTCTCCTACATTGCCATGGGTCAGATTATGGTGGTCACTTTGCCACTTTCAAGACGGTTCAAAAGGCTCTACAAGCTGGGTTTTGGTGGCCTACAATGTTCAAGGATGCCCAAGAGTTCATCACTAAGTGTGATTCTTGTCAGAGAAAGGGGAATATCAGTAGAAGAAATGAGATGCCTCAAAACCCCATCCTTGAAGTTGAAGTGTTTGATGTGTGGGGCATTGATTTCATGGGACCCTTCCCATCCTCTTACGGGAATAGCTACATCTTAGTAGCTGTGGATTATGTTTCCAAGTGGGTAGAAGCAGTGGCGAGTCCAACTAATGACGCCAAGGTTGTAATAAAGCTGTTCAAGAGCATTATCTTCCCAAGATTTGGAATCCTGAGGATTGTGATCAGTGATGGAGGCTCACATTTCATCAACATGCTATTTGAGAGCCTTTTGAAGAAGTATGGGGTGAAGCATAAGGTTGCAACACCATATCATCCTCAGACAAGTGGCCAAGTTGAAGTGTCCAATAGGCATATCAAGGCTATCCTAGAGAAGACTGTTGGAGCTTCAAGGAAAGATTGGGCTAAGAAACTTGATGACGCACTCTGGGCGTATAGGACTGCTTTCAAGACTCCTTTGGGCACTACACCATTCACCATGTTGTATGGTAAGTCATGTCACTTACCGGTGGAGGTGGAATATAAGGCCATGTGGGCTGTCAAGTTGCTGAACTTTGACATCAAGACCGCAACTGAGAGGAGGTTGATTCAGCTGAATGAACTTGACGAGATACGGCTTGAGGCTTTTGAGAGCTCGAAGATCTATAAGGAGAGGACCAAGCTTTTCCATGATAAGCTGATCCAGAAGAAAGAGTTCAAGGAAGGAGATCTTGTGTTGCTCTTTAACTCCCGGCTGAAACTCTTTCCCGGGAAGCTCAAGTCTAGATGGTCGGGACCGTTTAGAGTGAAGGAGGTGAGACCATATGGAGCAGTGGTACTTTTGGGAAAATCTGATGAAGAGTTCACGGTCAATGGCCAAAGACTCAAGCATTACTCCGTCTCAGAAGGAATAGAGGAGGGAACTTCCATTCCACTCTCTAGCCTTCCCTCAGCTTGAGATCACGTTTTGCAAAGTCGAGCTTAACGACTTTAAATAAAAGCGCACTTGGGAGACATTCCCATGTTTATCCTTGTACATACGTCTTTTGCTTGTTATTTTTGATGTTTTGCTTTGAGTTTTGTCAGGTTTTGGCTTAAGGACGAGGTTGTAGATCAGTTGGAGTTGAGCAAAGACCGCGGAAATGAAGAAAAATGGTGCAGGAGCCAATATCGGGTTCCGTATCGGTTGGCCAGGCCGATACGGTTCTGGTAAAAATAATCCGAGGCTCCATATCGGTTCCCGTATCGGTTGGCCAGGCCGATACGGATTCCCAGAAAGTTGATATCGGTCCCCGTATCGGTTGGCCAGACCGATACGGGTCTTCGGAGTGAGCAGATATCGGTCCCCATATCGGTTGGCCAGACCGATACGGGATGCAGGAATTAAATCCGAGAGTTAATATCGGTCGGCGTATCGGTTGGCCAGACCGATACGCCGCTTCACCCGGGTAAGTCATTCGATTCTAAACCGATTTCAAACCGGTTCTGACCGGATTTTAACCCAAAAATCGATTTCATCCCCTCTTTTCTCCTCCCCACACGCGTTTCTCTCTCTCCTCTTCCTCCTCTTGCGATTTCAACAAGGAATTTTCCAAGCTCTTCCAACTCCATTTTCTCTCTCAAATCTTCACCAAATTTCGGATTTTCAAGTGCTAAATTCAAGGTTTTCTAAGCTCTATCATTTGCAATCATCCTCTACCATCATCCCTCATCAGAACAGCAAGGTATAATTCACTCTCTCTCAATTTCGGATTGCTTAAAAATTTCCAGATTTTTAGAACTTGAAATTGTGGATTTTTGCTTGATGATTAAGGATAGAAACCTCTGCTAGACTGTTTCTAGATGATTACCCAACTCAATTGCACCCTAGGATTGTTTGAATTTGATCTTTGAGGAATTAAGGTTCTTGAGATGTTGAATTCCGAAAATTTTGGGGGTTTTCTAATTGGATGGTTTCTAATGATGCATTGGATTGTTAAAAGCTAAACTTTGTGATACTACTTGATTTGGATGAGTTTTGTTTCACAAAAGTTTCAAATATGTGCATTGAGAGCCTTTGGTTCATGAGATTGTTGAATTGCTCAAGAAAGTGATTGATTTGCCTGTACATTGTGCTTATGCTGAGATAGAATTGGGTTTGGTTAAGACGCTTAAGCTTGTTTGCTCCATTGAAACTGAAAAAGTATGCAATTGTTAAGCTCCCACAATTGTTGATCATGGATGTCTCAAGCTATTATTCATTGTGCGGTTGGATTGTGATCTGTGCTGATTCACTTTTTGAGTTGTCTTTTGTAGGACAATGACGAGAAAGCGCGCCAACCCGAAACCAAAAGCACAAAAGCCGGTTGAAGATGTGGGAACCTCATCGAGAGGAAAAGGGGTAGCAGTTGAGGAAGAGGCACCCGAGGCTCCAGGGAAAGTAATTGAGAACCCACAAAAGTACACCGCTTCTGAGATGTGTGACAAGCTGGAGGGGATACCGTTCTTGTCAACCCGATACCCCCACACCCCGACACTTACTGCACTTGGGCTGCTGGATGACTACAACGAGATTGTAGAAAACATGGGTCTTAAGGAGTTCTTCAACCTCGCCAGTGACTCCTATCAGAGCTCGGCATGTCAATTCCTCTCAACCATGCAGGCAACAGTCAATATGAGAAGAGCAGCTTTAGCAGGGGAAGTGAGTCGGGGAAAGATTGATTTCCAAATGGGCAGGAAGAAGTTTAGCATGACATATGAGGACATAGCTGCTGTCTTTGACTTCCCAGAGAATGGTGCTCAGCTGGGGACTTTTATCCCTATTGATAAAGACGACCTCGAGGGTGTTTGGCGGATGATAGCTGATGGGCCCTTTAAGCTGGGGGGTATGAAAGCTGCAAGGATCAAACATCCGGCTATTAGATATGTGCACAAGGCATTGGCACACACGTTCTTTGCTAGGAAGGAGGCCAACCAAGTCCAGGAACAGGAAATGAAGATGCTGTACATTGGGCTGCAGCCACTCCTGCTCACTTATCCCAACGGTCGGCCAATACCACCGGTTGAGCGCCTCCCGAGCTACACTTCCATTCTGATAGAGCAGTTTGTTGTCCACCGAGAGTGGGCTATGTCAGTGAGGGACTCTAGCCCAAAGTTCAGCATGGCTGGTCTGATCACACCGTTGCTTGTGAAAAAGAAGATAAAACTGGAAGGAAGTCTGAACGAGAAGACATTTGGGGCACCTACACCTGTGGCATGGCTGGATGTCCAATACCTTACCCGAACTCACTACCTTGCATCCAAGCCGCCTCCAGAGCGCCATCTCTACCGGATGTGCTCAGGTACTTCCCATGAAGAAGGGTACCTCCTCCCAAACCCCAACGTTACAAGTTCTGCCAACAGAGCTAATATCAGATTTTTACTGGGAGTGGAGCATGTGTTTGGACCTCACGGGTCACAGAGAGCAGCTGCAGCAGAGCATGATACTTCCGACGCACCTGCTGGGGTGTATGGGCTGCACAGGTACCTTATTGAGCCTCTAGATGATCCTATCGCGAACAGGACGATCAGAGCATTGAGGGACCAGAACCGGGACCTCCAGAGGCAGAGCAAATGGCACGGTAGAAACATTAAGAAGATGGCCTCCTGCTTGAAGAAAGTGACCAAAGTGCTTAAGATGATTGTCGGGAAGAAGGACAAGAGTAGCGCTGCAGGACAGGCCTCCACATCCCGAGAGGCTCAGGCTGGTGCAGATGAGGAGATTCAGGCAGCTACCGAGGAGGTGATAGCTGAGGCCGATGTTCTGGTTGAGCAGGCTGAATTGGAGCAGGGCAGGTACTCGGTTGCTGGACACGAGACATCAGGATCTGCACGCATGGCCCATGACTCCTATTATGAGGATCCTCACCGCCACTCTACCCGCGAGGACAGGAGGAAGAAGAGGAGAGCCATGAAGACACCTTCCTGCTCCTCCTCCAACCCGACTTACTCCATGGGGGATTCATCACCTCCGTATCTCCACTACTAGCCAGGTTACACTCCACCTTTGTACATAGTTCTCTTTCTTTCTTTGTTTGCTTTTTGTTTGTTTTCGGTCTTTCTTCCTAGCTTAGATCACACAAGGGACCGTGTGATTTAAGTTTGGGGGAGAGACCATTTACTAATCTTGAGTCTCATGCATTCATCTAAGGCATAGAAAAACCAAAAAAAAAATTGAAAAATTTCGAAAATTTTCACAAAAAGAAGCATGTAGGATCGAGTCTAGTTAGTAGTTTAGGATTCATGCATTGGGGACGATGATGATTTTGCCTTGAAGAGGTTCACCAATTAAGTTGCTTGTTGCTTTAATCAATTTTCAAAAACAAAGGAAAACCCATTGCTTGACTTTGAGATTCCGAAATACCCTATCCTTGTGAAGCTTGCATGAATTAAACTCGATTCATTGTTATTGGACTTAATTTGATTTTCGAAATGTCTTGCTTAGGGGCTTGAAATACAATTCCATGATCCTTGCCCGAGCTATGTTTTCCCTTTTACCACTCTTTTGATTAGCTCGGGCAACCATTGATCTTATGATCATGGCTTCCCTTACCCAAAGACCCTAAACTTTTCCTTGAAGCCAAAATGATTTGTGAGTGAGGCCTGTTCTTGATAGCTTTTGGCATGTGCAAAAACTTGAGAGTATCGGGAACGACAATGGTCTTTTCTCATTTTAGCTAGCTCTATTTGCCAAAAGAGTCTAGCATTAGGATGGGAAACAAGTTTGGGGGAGAGATGAGAGCTATCTTGGGAATAAAAGGATCGATGAAAAGAGTTGTAAAGTGTTCAATGAGAAAAAGGAAGTCACTAGGGACTTAATTAAGAAGAGAGCATTGTGCAAAAGAAAAGAAAGAAAGATCAAGTGTAAAAAGAGACTAAGTAATGAAAAAAGTGTTTGCTCATGATAAAAAAAAGAGAGAAGAGTCAGTTAAGAGTTCCCTAGTGACAAAGAAAAGAGAGAAAAAGAGCAAAAAGGGGTGAGAGTTTTGGGTGATTGAATTGGAGGTTTTTGGTGAGTGTTTGTCTTTCATTATGGGATTGTATAGAGGAATCTTCTAGGGATTGGGTAGAACAATGAGAAAAGAACTTTGTATGCATGAATTGTTCCCTTTCTTAGATGGATTTTGTGTAATGCCATTTGCTCCTATTCTTGAGAGTTAATCACCACCAAAGACGCTACTTAGCCACCTCAAATAGCCTCTCTTGAACCTAGCCAATTGGGATTGATTGATTGCCCCTTTGTGAGATCGCACTTAACTTCTAAATGAATGTAAAGAATTGAGATGATGATTGCTTGCGTTCTATAGGATCTCGGGAGTTGGAGTAGGGATTGAGGGAACGGTAATGTGGAAGTACATGGATAGTTAATGGTTAGAGCAACTTGTAACTTCTTTGAAAGATCTTGTATCTTGTTGTGAGTCTTGTGGTTTTGAGCCCCCGCTTTCAAACCTTTTCCCCAACCTGTTGCGATTGACTAATGCTTGCTTGTGGACAAGCAAGATTCAAGTTTGGGGGAATTGATATTCATACATTTTCATGCATTTAGGCTTGTATATAGTTCTTGTTTTGATTTCTTTTCTCCATCATTCATACCATTTTGTCGAGTCATTGTCACATTTAGAGTCTAGAGTTGTTTAGGACTAGGATTAGGCATTCTAGGCTTGCATTTGGAGTGTTTCTTGTGTTTTGCAGGTGAATGGAGGCATCTAGGAGCATTGGTGAGCTTGGAAGTGGAGTCTTGAGCTCAAAAGAACAAGGAAGAGCCAACGAAGAACCATATCGGCCACAATATCGGTCCACCTAACCGATATGGACTCTCGGATTACTTTTCGAGGGTTCATATCGGCTCACATATCGGTCAGGTGGACCGATATGCTCCCACCCAGAAATAATCCAAGACTCAATATCGGCCACAATATCGGTCCACCTGACCGATATCGACCCCAGATTTTCACTTGGATCCGGGTCAACACCCGGTTTGTCCCGGGTTGACCCGGCTCGCACCTTTTAGACTATTTAAGCCAAAAACCTATTTTATTTTGTTTCTTAAGCAGTTTTTGATATTCTAAACTCTTTTGTAAGAACATATTGGATTCCTTTGATTAATCTAGACTTCTCTTGTTATTCCATCAACAAATCTTTCAATCTCTCACTAATTTACCATGATCAACTCTATTTCTATGAGTTTTGTTGATCTAGCCATGATTAGTGAGTAGTTCTCCATAGGCTTGTGGGTTGGGTAGGATTAGGTTGATTAGGGGTGATCAATAGAATTCTAGTAGTTAATTGTCAAAATCTCATCTAGCAAAGTGCGCTTAATGCCTAATTAATCTTGATAACATTGATTAGGATGTTTAGAATTTCTTGTTCACAACATGTTCGATGAAATTCCAGTATTTAGCTTTGTTAGGACTTTCATATTCTAGCGCATGAAAATATATGTCTAGAGTGATTGGTTGCTAATTGGAACTCGTTTGAATGCTCGTTTGATTTTGATTCACAAATGATGATTTGTTCTTGAGTTAAGATTAAATTAAGAATTGGTATTAAGAGATTAAACCGATTTGCTTTGTGTGTTCCTTGCTAGGAGATTAGCTTGTTTGAAGTTTGAATTAGGATTCCTTGATCATCCCGAGTCACTTATCCGTTGACCTTTACCCTTGAGCCTTATTCTTCCAATTGATTGAATCGTTTGTTTACTTGCTTTTTGTTTGCTTCGATCTGATTTGTTTTGTTAGGATTGTTAGGAATTATAAACCAAAATTGTCTGATTTGATTCTGAAGGATTAGTATTTGCTTATTGGTTTTATCCGTCCCAGAATAGGTTCGATACCTCAAAGCTACTACGATAAGCTTGAGGAATTGGTACCTAAAAGGATTGCAAAATCCATGTTATCACGTACAGGCAGAACAAAACGATGCCGATGCAGAATCGCATAAACGGGCTCGAGGTGACGAAGAAGAAGGGACACCCCCACCAAGGAAGTGCATCAACATGATATTCAAAGAATTTCCCGGCCACAACAACTCTAAGCGCCCCCCCCCCCCCCCCAGCGGCATCCTGTTAGGAAACGAGCACCCAGTCAGAGGGAGAAAAGAGCCATGTCGGCAAACCAGGCAACGAAAGCAAAGTTACCTTCACCACGAAGCGCTAAGGAAAACCGGATAGGTAGCACAACGATCTGCTCGTCATCAAGCTTCGGATAGGCAAGCACGGAGCGGCCAATGCCTTGATCGACACCGGAATCTTGATTAATCTCATTTTCAAGGAAACCTTGCAAAGAATGAAACTCGAAAGATACATGGTAAAAGGACGAAAAGAACCCTCACCGGCTTTGACATCGAAACAACGACAACGATCGGGACGATTCAACTGCCAGTGCATGCCAGAAAGATCACAAAAGTTATCACCTTCCTCGTCATTGATCAACTAACAACCTACAATGCGATTCTGGGGACCCCTTGGATACACGCAATGAAATCAGTTGCTTCAACTTATCACCAGTGCATCAAAATTCCGACCTCATAAGCAACTTTCACAATCTGGGAGAACAAAGGGCCCCAAAAGCCGATTCTTCGAACAAGCATAAAACACCGGCAGCCCCCAACGACACCCACACTCTAAGCGACCAAACAAGAAGCTAGCCCTAAAGGAAGCAACAAATCAAGGTCCAGTTATAAAACTTGTAAGAGAAAAAGAACTATGCTTGACTTGATCTCTCATTCGAGAGTACGTATGCAGCCCTTACAAGGCTCAACCACTTGCCTATTTCAAAATTAAGCATATTTCTTTTCAAAAACATACTCAAATTCCCCGAGATGCTAACATCGACATTCTGGCCAAATGATCGATCTAACTAAACGCGTCTCAAGACGCAATGGCATCGCGCCACGTTGTCAACTGTGACAACCTCAAAGCCGGGGCCAGACCAGCACAAATCCTTTATAATAAGTTGAATAAGCCGAAACTCCTTCACACAACCAAATTCAAAGACTTCACAGGATAAGCCGATCACGTACTCGTTCCTAAACCCAACAAATGACAGGATAAGTCAGGTCCAAGCTTGCCCCTACAAACACTTGTATAAAAGACGAACACATCTTCGTACTTAAAAATCACAAACGGGATAAGTCAAAACCAGCCTTTCCCCTAGTAATACACTTTAAATCCGAATACACAAGCCAACGCCAGGCTCAACCCGGCTAACATTGCAAAAACAAAACAAGAGCACGCACCTGCAAAATTAAGCCCGAAGTACGCACCCCCAAACACCCACAAAAGGCAGAACATGATAAGCTTAACACCCACTCACGCAAATACACTACCTCGAACATCCCCACCAAAGGAGGGAAGGAGGAGCAAACAAAAAAAGAAGAAGAAAAAAGAAGCAAAAAAGAAGGGGGGAGAGGGAGAAGAGAGAAACAAACGGCGAACATGTTTACAAAAGAAAAGAAGAAAAAGAAAGTACAACACAGCACAACAAAAACACAGTCATTTAGAGATCCCAAGAGCTCGTATACAACAGCCTCCTTAGTGGTAATAAGCACGTCGTTCGTCCCCCCCGGGGAAATTGACCAACTCTTCGGAATACACATCGACATTCTTCGGGTCATTAAGTGGGGTCATAAAAATCATCCTTTTTAAGATCATGAGCGCTCATAGTATCCAGTTCAGCCCGCAAGCGGGTGTCATACCCTTTAAACTGGTCAAAACGAGCAGAGGGAACCTCAATTCCCTCCTCTGCGAGAAGTTAGAAAGCACCAAGCACAACAATAGCTTGATGCAAATCGAGTAACTTATAAAGACGCTTGGAGGCCTTCTCGTGCATCCTCCGCCTCTCGGCGAGGACAGCTTCTTCATTCGAAGACCGAAGCCAACCGCAGTCGGACTTAAGGGATTCGATCTCGGACCTCAACGAACTAACTAAATTTCTGCTCTCCTCCTTGGATTTCCGCCGTTCTCTCTCAAACCCATAAAGGAACAATGGCTCATATGTCACTTTTTATTTTAAAAAAAATCCCCAGTGCCCCCTTATATTTATTAATTTCTTTATCATTATTTTTTTAAATAACAACTACATCAAAAAACGAAAAGCCCTAACACCTAACTTAAAATTACCGACTCAACCAGGATTATCCACCCAGATCCAGTGACCCAATCTAACTTATATTACAGTATTTAATTTTTATTGATAACTCAAATAATTTAACTTTAAAACTGCAGTATTGGTACAACTCGAGATTAGTGGAACAACTAAGATTTAATGGAACAACTAAAGTCTAAAATATTAGTACAACTTTGGATAACTGTTAAAATATATGTTTTTTTTTTAAATTGTAGGATTTCGATAATAAATATAATGATAATGAAACTCAACCACCACTATAGGTAGATGATTTCATATGTCCTATGGAGAGATGAAATAAATCTCCAACAGTTTTGGATCAGTAGAGATCATGTAAATTAGGGTAGGGCCATATATATAAATATATTCTCTTTGTCCCATTTTAATTGATGTTTTGCCTAAAACATAAAAATTAAAAAAAATTACAAATGTTTTTTAGTTTTTATACAAAAAAAAAATTATTTATTTTTTAATTAAAATATTTTAACCAATATTAGAAAACACTACGAAATATTAATAGAGTTCTTATTATGCTAACAATAATTTATTTTTAAATACTATAATAATTTTAATTAGTTAAATATTTAATTAAGATGATAAATAAAAAATATTTTTTAAGTATAAATTTTAAATACTGATAAATATGATTGTTGTAGATAATATTATTATATATAGTAAATTCGTATTATTTTTATAAATTTTGAATTTGGATAAATATAAACTATAATAAATTTAATAAGAAGTTTATATATTGATGTTTATATATAAATATTATAATTTATTATAACTAATATGAAAATATATTTACAAATTAAATTAGATATTTATAGATATAATTTTAGATAATAATTTATTTTATTTCTATTAATTTTAAATTTAGAATAAAGTTTAAAATGTTTTAATAATATATTAAATATAGTAATATATATATATATATATATATATGTTTTTTTTTAACACTAGAAGTGAGCATTTTATTAAAAGCCCAAAGGGCTTAAAAGCAAACCCAAAAAAAAAATAAAGCAAAATATAAACAGCAGAGGCGGGCCCTGCATATGAGAACACGTGGCACACGTGTCAACAGGAGCTCAGCCTCGGCGTGCATGTCCAGCGACCACCGCCGACCACTGGGCTTCAGAAACACGACATGCAATTTCCGGCACAGAGAGGAGGAAATCACCGCCGAAAGATCCAGCGCTAATCCCATCATGCCTTTTTAACTTATTAGAGGACCAAACTTCCGAGAAGGACTGTTGAAGAAAGAACCGCATAGAGGAGGAAACCGTCCGGATGCGTCACCGTCGACCACTGTCTCCGAGATACTCCGCCGCCGTCTCGACCCAAAGTATTGAGCGTGACTTTGCCCATCATATGCCCGACCTCCAAGAGCGATGGAAGCGACGAAGATTCACTGCCCGCCGAAACACCAACCGCCGACAATGCATAAAGAGCTCAACAGATGCTCCAACAAGATGAGAACGAGGGAAGAGAGATCCGAAACATCGCTTAGAAGCGAGAGATCCGGCAGAGAAAGCCGGGAAAAGAGTCCGACTTTAATCGGACTTAAAAGTCCGGACAAACCGGAAGCTAGAAAAACCGACGAACGAAACAAAACAAAAAGCAGAGCCGCACAAACTGATGATCTTGCCCAACTCTTCTGAAAGATAAGATTCGGTGAAGAAAAGGGGAAGAGATCAAGAATTTGAGAGAAAATCTCTCTCTCGAAAGAGATAGAGAGAGAAGCGGCCCCTCCCAACTAATGCATTTTTCAGATGTTTGTATATATATATGTTTAATATAAGTAATATGATATAAATGTTTTTTATAATATTATTGTTGTTAAGCGAATTGATGATTTTTTATTTTTAATTTTTTTTATTTAATAATGTTTGTGAGGGTACGGACAAATCATACTAATTTATATAAAACACAAATCTATTGATACTGGAAATTGATATCTCTTCTCTCTTATTTTTACGAGAAGTCTTTATGATATTTTTGTTTTGACTGGAAATAGCTCACAAACGGCTAGGATGGTCGTGGATCATGTCTTCTAGATCTGGCGTAACTCTTAACGTGTCGTCATGAATCATGATATTACATTCAACTCTAACCAACAGATAGGAATATACGTGAGGGAATAAATAATCTATTAAAAAATAGGTGAGAGTCCGAATGTTTGTGGTTAAGTGGTAGGAAATATGTTTTGGATGTTAACATATTTTGGGTTTAATCCTCCTGCTATGCATAACTAACATAAATTTGTTTTAGATACCCATATGAATATGACATTTGCTTTCAGCTCATTTAAATATCCGAATAAATGATTCATCCACAAATTATACATTTTCTTAGAAATTAGTCTAAATCTCTTCATAAGTTTGGGATAGCTCAGATTAATAAAAAAAGGTGGGAAACCTAACAAACCAAGGCTGGGTTTTCAGTTAAATATTCCATAGAAATGATATTATTAGTTAAGAAAAAGAGTTCAGATATTTGAAGGAGCTAGATTTATATATATATATATATATATATATATATATATATATATATAATGGAATTTTTCTTTTAAATCTACATGGGAGGTTTGTGACAATAACATTGGTTCATAAGACAAGCATAAGCTACTTCGCCTTTTGCCTTGCACTTGTTAATGCAAGCAGCTACGCCACAGTTGGTATCTTCGGGTAACGCCACGTGTTCCACATTAGGGCATTTGCAAACACCATTCACACACCCCATGTGTCCTACTGGTCTTGGACACTTGAGACCAGCACAATCAAAGTTCTTCTTGCAAGGTCGAGATCCAGTTTGTGCCAGAATCGGTGTACCTATACGAAATTATGCATATTTAACCATGAATCATGCTGATAAGGAGGACGAATAGTTAATTACAGTAGAAATACAATTTAATTTAAACTCACATGTTGAAAAAAGTAGAATACCAATGAATATCAAAGCTGATTTCTCCATTTTTATTGTGGTTATTAGTCTCTATTGTTTTTGTAATACTAAAATGATGTGCTTAGGAAGACTATTTATAATTGTCAAAAGATAACGACTTTCTATTTACCATGAATGATATTGTATTTGTTTCACGTTTAGAAAAATGATTTGGTAACGTATTTTCAAGATTTTCTTTCTTTTCTTTTGTGAAAGGTCAATGTTTGGGAAAAATTTAATACGTAAATCCGATACTTATGGTAGATTATCATTGGATAATATATTATTCTGAGATTCTTTTCTAGAAATTATATCAAAATTCACTGATGCCAGACGCTAGGTAACATGGAAGCTTCACCGGATGACCGCTTCTCGCTTCGGAATTGGAGTCGGAATCGGAAGCTTGTGAAAGTTTTCGCAACCTCGCTTCCAAGACACTTCCAAAAAAATTCTTTTAAAATGCATTAGAAACTTGCACTTCCGTTTTAAAATCTGAAACCATAAACAAAGAAGAAATGTAAAGTTATATTTTATATGCTTTTATTTTATAAAACAAAATATTCTAGAGCTAAAGCGAACAAAATCATATATAAAACGTTGAAACTAATTGTAAAATTTCATATTTGTGCATAATAAATTTTATCTTTTACTTACAAATAATTTTGTTTAGATACGCTATATTAATCATTTGTGAATTACTAAAAGTGATTAATTTAAATAGTTTGACAATATTAACTTTAAAATTTGGAATTGTTTAGTAATTTCACAATATATTTTGAGTTAGTCTTGTTTGATATAGTTAATTAAGAATGAATACAATATTCTGATATTTAATTTTGAATCATATAAGTTTTAATAATGGGTTATATTATACTTTTCAACATATATATACTTGTTTCCTATATATTTCTAAATAATCGTTTCTGCGCTTTTATACGATTCCGCTTTCGCGTACCCGATTCTGATTCCATGTAACGTAGTGCCAGAGTAAGTTGATTGTAAATTTGACTCAAATGATGATATTCAATAGTGGAATTATAGTCATTTCTATAAGTTTTACTTTTGTCAGGTTTAAACGGGTGGGTCTTAATGTGTCTTAAATATAAACGGGTCTAAACGGATCGGATCTGCCTATTTTAACATTTTTATGTAAACCCAAATAATTATTAAAAAATCAAAAATCAAAAAGATAAATGTTTTACTAAATAGTTTTTGCAAGAAAAAAATATTTTCAATAGGTGAGAAAATGTTGATATTACACTTTAATTATCTAACGTTTATTTTATTTTAAACATTTCAAATTATTTATTACTATTCGTATTACATTTTAATTATGTATGTTTCTAGTAACTTTAAATTTAGAATAAAGTTTAAAATGTTTTAAAAATATATTAAATATAGTAATATTTATATATGTGTTTAATATAATTAATATGATATAAATGTTTTATAATATTATTGTTGTCAAGCAAATTGATGATTGTTTATTTTTAAATTTTTTTATTAATAATGTTTGTGAGGGTACGGACAAATCAAACTATTTATATAAAACACAAATCTATTGATACTGGAAATTGGAAATTGATATCTCTTCTCTCTTATTTTTACGAGAAGTCTTTATGATATTTTTGTTTTGACTGGAAATAGCTGACACACGGCTAGGATGGTCGTGGATCATGCCTTCTAGATCTGGCGTAACTCTTAACGTGTCGTCATGAATCATGATATTACATTCAACTCTAACCAACAGATAGGAATATACGTGAGGGAAGAACAAATCTATTAAAAATAGGTGAGAGTC
The DNA here is from genome assembly GCA_030180135.1 of Orychophragmus violaceus. Classification (NCBI taxonomy): domain Eukaryota; kingdom Viridiplantae; phylum Streptophyta; class Magnoliopsida; order Brassicales; family Brassicaceae; genus Orychophragmus; species Orychophragmus violaceus. The sequence continues at coordinate 9,770,205 of CM058235.1, read as the reverse complement.
CGAATGTTTGTGGTTAAGTGGTAGGAATATGTTTTGGATGTTAACATATTTTAGGTTTAATCCTCCTGCTATGCATAACTAACATAAATTTGTTTCAGATACCCATATGAATATGACATTTGCTTTCAGCTCATTTAAATATTCGAATAAATGATTCATCCATAAATTATACATTATTTTAGAAATTAGTCTAAATCTCTTCATAAGCTTGGGATAGCTCAGATTTAATATAAAAAAACGTGGGAAACCTAACAAACCAAGGGTGGGTTTTCAGTTAAATATTCATAGAAATGATATTATTAGTTAAGAAAAAGAGTTCAGATATTTGAAGGAACGAGATTTTTATATATATAATGGAATTTTTCTTTTAAATCTACATGAGAGGTTTGCGACAATAACATTGGTTCATAAGACAAGCATAAGCTACTTCGCCTTTTGCCTTGCACTTGTTAATGCAAGCCGCTACGCCACAGTTAGTATCTTCGGGTAACGCCCCGTGTTCCGCATTAGGGCATTTACAAACACCATTCACACACCCCATGTGTCCTACTGGTCTTGGACACTTGAGACCAGCACAATCAAAGTTCTTCTTGCAAGGTCGAGATCCAGTTTGTGCCAGAATCGGTGTACCTATACGAAATTATGCATATTTAACCATGAATCATGCTGATAAGGAGGACGAATGGTTAATTACAATAGAAATACAATTTGATTTAAACTCACATGTTGAAAAAAGTAGAATACTAATGAATATCAAAGCTGATTTCTCCATTTTTATTGTGGTTATTAGTCTCTATTCTTTTTGTAATACTAAAATGATGTGCTTAGGAAGACTGTTTATAATTGTAAAATGATAAAGATTTTCTATTTACCATGAATGATATTGTATTTGTTTCACGTTTAAAAAAATGATTTGGTAACGTATTTTCAAGATTTTCTTTCTTTTCTTTTGTGAAAGGTCAATGTTTGGAAAACTTTAATGCGTAAATCCGATACTTATGGTAGATTATCAGTGGATAATATATTATTCTGAGATTCTTTTCTAGAAATTATATCAAAATTCACTGATGCCATACGCTAGGTAGCATGGAAGCTTCACCGGATGACCGCTTCTCGCTTCAGAATTGGAGTCGGAATCGGAAGCTTGTGAAAGCTTTCGGAACCTCGCTTCCAAGATACTTCCAAAAAAATTCTTTTAAAATGCATTAGAAACTTGCACTTCCGTTTTAAAATCTGAAATCATAAACAAAGATGAAATGTAGAGATATAATTTATATGCTTGTATTTTATAAAACAAAAAAATTTAGAGCTAAAGCGAATAAAATCATATATAAAACGTTGAACCTAATTGTAAAATTTCATATTTGTGCATAATAAATTTTATCTTTTACTTACAAATATTTTTGTTTAGATACGCTATATTAATCGTTTGTGAATTACTAAAAGTGATTAATTTAAATAGTTTGACAATATTAACTTTAAAATTTTGGAATTTTTTTGTAATTTCACAATATATTTTGAGTTCGTCTTGTTTGATATGGTTAATTAAGAATAAATACATTATTCTGATATTTATTTTGAATCATATAAGTTTTAATTATGCGTTATATTTTACTTTTTAACATATATATATATATATATATATATATATATATATATATATATATATATATATATATATATATATATATGTGTGTGTATATATGTTTCTAACACATACCCGTTTCCTATATATTTCTAAATAATTGTTTATGCGCTTTCATACGATTCCGTTTTCGCGTACCCGCTTCTGATTCCATGTAACGTAGTGCCAAAGTTAGTTGATTGTAAATTTGACTCAAATGATGTTATTCAATAGTGGAATTATAGTCATTTCTATAAGTTTTACTTCTTTCAGGTTTAAACGGGTGGGTTTTAATGTGTCTTAAATATAAATGGGTCTAAACGGATCGGACCTGCCAAGAAAAAAATATTTTCAATAGGTGAGAAAATGTTGATATTATACTTTAATTATCTAATGTTTATTTTATTTTAAACATCTCAAATTATTTATTACTAATGGAATTTTCTTTTAAATCTACATGGGAGGTTTGCGACAATAACATTGGTTCATAAGACAAGCATAAGCTACTTCGCCTTTTGCCTTGCACTTGTTAATGCAAGCAGCTACGCCACAGTTGGTATCTTCGGGTAACGCCCCGTGTTCCACATTAGGGCATTTACAAACACCATTAACACACCCCATGTGTCCTACTGGTCTTGGACACTTGAGACCAGCACAATCAAAGTTCTTCTTGCAAGGTCGAGATCCAGTTTGTGCCAGAATCGGTGTACCTATACGAAATTATGCATATTTAACCATGAATCATGCTGATAAGGAGGACGAATGGTTAATTACAATAGAAATACAATTTGATTTAAACTCACATGTTGAAAAAAGTAGAATACCAATGAATATCAAAGCTGATTTCTCCATTTTTATTGTGGTTATTAGTCTCTATTCTTTTTGTAATACTAAAATGATGTGCTTAGGAAGACTGTTTATAATTGTAAAATGATAAAGATTTTCTATTTACCATGAATGATATTGTATTTGTTTCACGTTTAAAAAAATGATTTGGTAACGTATTTTCAAGATTTTCTTTCTTTTCTTTTGTGAAAGGTCAATGTTTGGAAAAATTTAATGCGTAAATCCGATACTTATGGTAGATTATCAATGGATAATATATTATTCTGAGATTCTTTTCTATAAATTATATCAAAATTCACTGATGCCAGAGTAAGTTGATTGTCAATTTGACTAAATTGATGTTATTCAATAGCGAAATTATAGTCATTTCTATAAGTTTTATAATCTATTAGGAGAGAATTCGCGCAAATGCGCGCCAATATCTGAAGCAATCCACTTAATACTCAAAATCGAATATAGCTGGTCTGGAATATTAAGAAGTTTCAACCAAACTGTAACCGTAGTTATCTCTGGGATATAGATAGTATATTCTGACCACGGTGAGACAAACAACAAGCAATCATCAACATGCCATAAACCTCTCTGGAAGACCCATTTTATATTTTCTTCATCAGGAATATAAAATAAAGAAGTTGATTAACCTAGTTTCGTTTTGAGTATCCTACATTTCCGACCCTAAATCCTAGTAACTATAGCATGAATCTTCCCTCATGTCTGTGCCAAACAGCGGTAAAACTGTCCCACTACAAACTCTTTTTGATTTTCTAAACCACCAAAAAGAACATGGTTCGGAATTCATACCTTTAAAGTACCGTCCTCCATGTATTCTCGAATTGTAACAATGTAGATTCCTCATCGATTGATTCATCCTTTCTGCCCAATAGTATTCCTTGGACTGAGATTTCAATGATGCTTGATAAGCTTGAGAGTCTTCTTTTGAGGCTTTCAATTGATCATGAACCAAGACTGAACGCTTATCTCTAGACTTGTCAACTAAGAGAGGAGGCCACTGAGAATTAGAGGGCTCGACACAATGCATCAGTTATGTTCCTTGCTGGACAGTCGAAGATAGAATCGGCAGCGGCTTCTTCCAAGCTCCCAAAGGCGTGGAGAATTTCAATACTGCAGAGACTTCTTCCAAGGACAATACCTTTTTAAAATTCACAGACTCCTAAGAAGGTTTCGGATCGATTTTATTGTGGTTGAAGATTATATTAGTGTAAGAATCATTCTCGGTTAGATCACAGACGGATTCTTGAGGAATGGTAGATGAGAGAAGTGGTGAATCTCTTCTTTGTTGGAGTTGGTCCTGAGACAGAGACATGAGTCGAAGAGGTAGCAACTGACTTGGGAGCAAGCGAGGGAGTCACTAAGGCGACGACCAACGGTTCAGCAAAGGCCAGCGGGGCTCCACAGAATTGTCAACCTTCACACTGGAGAAATCTCCAGCAGTGGCGATGTACTCCGGTGAAATCTTCTTCGAATCTGATTGATTTGCGGACGGTGAAAGGCTTCTCCAATCCATTGCAGAAAAGGCTGAGAAGAGATCAAAGGAGTAGAAGAAAACGGAAGCTCCTGTAACAGAGAAACATGTGGCGTAGATTACGAAGGATCCGCCGTTGCGGATCACCGAGAAAGCTTTGAGAATTTTTAGGGTTCTCCTTTTTTTGTAGCTGATTGGGGGCGCAAAAAAAATCTATTTAAATACTTGTGCATCACTTTTTTATTTGTCTGATTATTCTGATCTAGGTCATTTTTATGACCGAAGTCTTCATAGTCCAAAATAATAAAACCATCAATAACAGTAATGCAAGACCGATTCATCGATGAGCTAAACCAGCTTTATACGAAAGAGAACCCTCACCTAATGAAATGACCTTGCACCAGTGCTACCCCTAAAAGGTTTTGACGGCCCCATGTTTCATGACAGATAATCAGCATAGCAAAACTCATGTATCTCATCAATCAATACATGGAAGAGGGAAAAAAAGCATCCAAATCAAATAAAGACCAAGGAAATAAAACTCATATCTCATCTTTCGTTTCTCAACCCTGTCGAATCCTTCACGGTTTTTCTCTTCCTCACAAGATTCTTTTTGAAATCGATTTTAACACTAAACCCAGATTCGAGCATAGCCAAAGAATTCTAACAAAAAAACCTCCCCCCCCCCTCCTTCTTTTTCAACAAAATTGTTGACTGCAACGATTTAAGTGCTCTCGCATATGTGGCTGATTTAACACTAAACCCATATTCGGATTTTTTTCCCATCTCGGTCTGAAATTTTGTTTCTTAGTTTTGCACAAATTCAATCATTAAATTAAAAACAAACACATCCACAATCCTTTTGAATTCGCCAAAGGTCTATCATTCACAATCTCAAAAAAAAAAAAAATTGCAGCGCCACAAGACTTCGTGAGAATGACCAAGGAACAAGAAGGTCAACAAGCTAAAGCATCTAAATCTTTCTCATAATATCATTGAAGGAACAAGAAACGACACGTCCGGAAGCTACCAGCCAGCTGTCGGAGTGGTCACGCGCCAATTTATTAGCGCAAGAAAATTCAAAGAACCCAGAACCCTACCATGTGACTTTATGGAGTCGAGAAATGGTCATAGATGTGGACATTTAACGACTTAACTAAATATAATTCTCTGATTCGGGTCAAAAAAACAAACAAAATAAAAAGCTCCTAGACACGGTTACCGATGAAGAACCGTTGGTTCTCTGATGGTCGTGCTTCCGCCCTGAACCCTCCGCCTCTCACCGCTGGTGACAGTCCGGCAAACCCTCCCTTAGTCCCACCCGACCCTCCTGACCCAAACCATTCCCTTTCCCTTTCGCTTTTTTCTCCGTTAGGCTCCCATGTTCCTCCTAAGGATCGATCTCCAAAACCACAAACTACTCCTCCTCAGGTGTCAGTGGCTATGGAAATTGATGCTTCAGTAACTGCTATTACTACACAGGATGTAGAAATGGCCCAGCCAGAAACTGCCTCTCCAAAGGCACAGAAACCCAGTTCCCAAAAAACTGGATCTTAAACTACAACTACAGTAAACCCTGAAGCTGCTGAGAAATTTACAATCCTCCCTTCAAAAAAATCCTCTCCGATCATTACCAACCATGCTCTTACCAATGCCAAAGCTAAGGTGACTCCTCCAGACTCTACCTCTAAAAAACCAGAGGTTGTTAATCCCTCATCCTCTAACCCGTTACCCCAGTCTACCAAACCACCCCTTCCCTCTGCTCCGGCACATAAACCGGCAACCTTAGCTGAAAAGATAAGAATTTATGAAGACCGTTCTCTCTGTAGGCTTGCGTCTGTCTCTTACACTGAAACTGGTCGTCCAACAGTAGTTATACCAGATGAGGTTTTTATGCGTGGTGCTGAAATGCACAGAGACTTCCTTGTATGCTACTTCAATGGAAGGGCCCCTCCTTTCAATCAAATCCAGAGTGTCCTAAACCACATGTAGGGTAAAGGTAAAAAATTGGAAATCCACAACAATCCAATCAATAGATCTTTGATTGTGAGAGTTCCCAATGACTACTTGAGAAGCAAAATACTTGAGAAAGGCCTTTGGTATGTGGGGGACTCCATGTTCCATGTAGCGCAGTGGTCCTCTCCTCACTCGGACTCACCTCCCCCCATGGATGCGATTCAAATTTGGGCTCATCTGACTGGTGTACCGCTTGACCTGAGGCACCAGGAAGGACTTAGTTGGGTGGCTGGGTTAGTAGGTGACCCTAAGGAAACGGATGAATTCACTAAGAACTTGGTGAGTCTAACTCTATCTCATTTCAAAGTAGAAGTAAATCTCACCAAGGAATTACCTAGAATAGTGGAGTTTTCAAGGAAAAGTGGTGAAGTGGTTGAGGTGTTGGTGGATTATCCGTGGCTGCCACCGACATGCTCTCACTGTAAGGAGATGGGACATGTCATTCGTAACTGTCTTCAACTTCCACCTCCTCCTAAGATGACTGGGAAAGGTCCAAAGGATCAAACAAAACAAGCTGCAACCGCTGAAAAGAAAGATGCAGTGGTAAACAACTCAAACAAAAAAGACTGGCAAGTTGTTGGACAGAAATCTAAGAAGAATATACCTGCTGAGGCCCCTGTTAAAGAGGTCTCTGGGGTGGTGGATCCTTCAGCTGAGTTATTGGTAAAAGCTGTCCCAACTACCACATTAAATGCTGACTCGCCTATAACTGCTGTCTCAGGCCCTGTGGTAAATCCACCTTCAAGTATCAGTCTCGACATACCCCAACCCAATAAGCCTTTTTCCCTCCCCCCATTACCTCCCTATCCTTTTATTGTTGCCCTCCCTGCTGCGATTACTCAAGCAGGCCAACCTTACCCCTATAGCCCACCAAGCAGTTTGACAAAGCCTTCTTTAAAACGTTCCCGCTCTGACCCCTCTTTAAATTCCCCTCCTCTTTCCTCTGTTCCTTCCCACCTTCATAACAAACCAGAAAATTCAGTTACTTTAACTACAAAAACTTTTTTTGAAGCTTCTCCTACTCTAGGGGATGTTTCACCCTCCTCTTAATGTGTAGTAAAATCTTTTTTTGGAATGTCTGTGGCCTAAATGACCCGGATAAACATCGGCCTTTTTGTCAATGGCTTAGTAGCCATCAACCCATTTTTGGTGCACTATTAGAAACCCATATCAAAGATTATAGTCTAAGCCCTATTATGTCCTCTATCTGTCGAGACTGGAACTATGTAACGAATCACTTATCTGATAGTGATGGTAGAATAATCATTTTTTGGAAGCATCCAGCTGCGGTCGCGGTTCTTCATCAGACTCGTCAAATGATCACTTGTCAAGTCTCAATGCCTCGGTCCATCAAGTTTGTGGCAACTTTCGTATACGCCTCAAATACTGCTTCTGAACGAACGGACTTATGGATCGAGCTCCTCAATATTCACCATGCCTACTCGTTGTCTGATACTCCATGGATGATTGGAGGAGATTTCAATCAAATCCTGCATTTCATGGAACACTCAAGCTTAGAAGTCAATACAATAGACGCAAGCATGTTGGAAATGAGAGATTGTCTTTCTCAATTGGGAACTTATGACATGCGGTTTCATGGCCCTATCCTATCTTGGACTAATAACCAGCCTTTGGCTCCTGTGGCTAAGAAATTAGACCGGTTCCTAGTCAATAACCACTTCATATCCCTTTTCCCAAACAGCATTGCATCTTTCCTCCCACCTCTTATATCTGATCATTGTCCCTATTTAGTTGACCTAGCTACCCCCTTGCCCAAAGCTGGAACCCGTCCTTTTAAGTTTTTTAACTATCTAACCAAACACCCAGACTTCAACAGTGTGTTACAAGAGGCTTGGGTTCAGGCCGGAAGCTTTGCAACCAACCTTACTTATCTATGTTGGAAGCAAAATACCATTAAGAGAGCTTTAAAGAAACTTAACCGAGAGAATTTTTCACAAATACAAAAGAGAGTTATGTAGGATTATGTGTGTTCATTGGTGTAATTCACAGGTTACAACCTAGCACATAATCATCTAGGATCTAGGTGATTTGCAGTTGAATCATAAACAGATCGGATTCATTACCTTGTGATTGAAGCGGATTGATCAAAGGAATGAAGAGATCTGCAAGAGCTGATAGAAACCGGCTCCTCCTAGGTATCCACACGCTTACAAGCTACGGATCAGGCTGCTAGACCAAGCTCGGAATCAACAGAGAGAGAGAGAGAAAGAGAGAGGACGGCTGATCCTCTGAAAATCGCAGACAACAAGAAGCCTTAGGGTTTTCTGGCGCCTCCTCTTCCTTATATGGGCCCAAGTAATTAAACTAATGGCTCATTAGGCTTTTGGGCCCAAGGCCCAAATCAGACAAAAGACTGTCTTTTTTCTGGCCCAATTCTCTGTACAAATACAGTAAATGCCTTGCATCTTACTGTATTAATTCCATTTTAACTTTCTTGTTAGCTATGGTGTGTGACCCTTAGGGATCATACAATACTGGTAATAAGTCCTAAACTTATAGATCATGAACGGGCTCTAGCAAGTCATCATGATCACCCAGTATTTATGACTTATGTCTGATCTCGACACTTATCATATTTTCTAGAGATAGTACGGTATATTTCAGGACATTCCCAACAATCTCCCACTTGTACTGGAATCCTACATTCCCTAATCCTTTTGTCTCAATATCTCAATCTGGCATAAGGCAAGATGCGTGTCATCCTTATATAGCCAGACCATGTTTATCGGAACAGATTTGATACTGACAATGCAAACGACTTGGGCAAGTCCGTTTGGGAGTGGCCACTCTCTTACCAGCTATCAAGTCTCCGATTGGCCTAGAGATATTACCTCCGTTAAACGGCAGGGACAAATCCCATCTTGTTCCATCACTATGAACTACACACTTTATAATACACCCAACCAAGGTCCTTATAGCTCCCAGTTACGAAACAGCGTTAGACAATGATCAAAGCGCATCACTCCATGTGCAGCCACATGCATGCGAACTCAGGTCTAAGGACTATACTCTATAGTCGTATATGAGAACCTCTCATGACACAGATATTAATATCTTGTAGAGTTCTCATCAGCGGGCCATGTCCGGTCATATGCTCCCCTACATATACCTATGTGTCGACTTTGATGCCGCGCATCTATGACCCCTCGAAACTTGGTCATAAGTCTCAACACAATCTAGTCTCAAGTGGTTGTTGGTGTTCCAATTTCAACAACCTTCGACTATGGACACTATGATTTATGTCATTTCGTTAAATATGGGGTTTCAGGATCAAGTCTACTCATGTACTTCGATGGCCCATATATAATGACATGAATCATTTTGGAACGATTATTTATATCACAGTTAAAATATTCCAGAAATCATAGATTTCATAAACATAAAATATTATGTTTACATGAACCTTTCAAAACAACTAAATAAAGCCCTTTACAAACTCCCACTGAAATTAAGACTACATCTTAATTTCACTTATCCTACAGCTACAGTCCGCGACTCGTGCTTAGGCCTAAGGAGTGGCTTCGTTAATAGATTAGCAACGTTCTCATTCGTTGGAACTTGCTGATCTACTTAACACCTTTGTCATTTATCTCACGGAATAGGTTATACCTACCCTCAAGGTGTTTGGACCTCTGATGTGCAGCTAGCCTCATCTATGCTGGGAATCACATCAAGTTCAGTGATGAACTCTTCTTTCCAAACAACCTCTTTCGCCGCTTCCCAAGCTGCGAAATGTTCAGCTTAAGTCATGGAGTCAGCAACAGTGCCTTGCACCGCCAGACAGACACAAGATATAACCGGACTGTGACCGGAAATCATCTTTGTCTGTTGGTAACTTGCCTTTCAGACTCTACCGACTTGTAGCACCTCACTTTCTCCGTAAATCAAGAACTTATCCTAAGTATTTTCCAAATACTTGAGGATATTCATTACGTCTATCCAGTGATTCTTTGCTGGATTTGACTGGTCTTTACTTGTCTTGCTTAACATTAAAGCAACATCAAGACAAGTACGTGTCATGGCATACATGATAGATCCAATTGCCGACGCATATGGAATCTCATCCATGCATTCAAGCTCAGCAGATATCGTAGGATACTGTTTCTTGCTTAACATAATGCCATGTGACATTGGCATAAAACCCTTCTTGGAATGCTGAAAACGTGTAGGACTTTGTCAATATCAGAATCCTGACTTTGTCCTACCAGCTATTTTGGATCTATATCTTTAGATCCAAAATCCAAGAACATACGTGGCTTTACCCATGTCAATCATACAACAACTCCCAAGCCAGTCCTTTACCGACTGCAGCATTGGAACGTTATTTCCGAGAATCAGTATGTCATCGACATACACTATGAGAAATGCAACATCGCTCCCACTTATCTATTAGTAAATGCACAGTTCCACTTCGTTCCTGTTCAAGTCAAAACCTTGACTACTTCAACAGAACGAAGATTCCAACTCCGATATGTTTGCTTCCATCCATGAATGGATCGATGAAGCTAACTTACACACAGTATAATTTTTCGGAGTCCGGGCTCACTTTCGCTTCTGTGAATTTCGCAGGTTCGTCACTTTCAATGATCATCAGATCATGGCAATTAATCACGAGAAATCACTCTCGGATTAGTGACGGATTCATTCAGATCTGCGAACTTCAGGCTCTACAGGTGTAGATTCTACAGATATCTGTAAATCCATCCGCTGCTCTCCCTTAACAGGTTGAGCAGCCTCCTGTATTTCTCGAATTTCTTCGAGTTATACTTTTACTCCCACTGTTCTTCTTGGAAAGCAACTTTCCTTTTAGAAAACAGAATTCCGAACAACCTAACTTTGTTTTCGGAATGGACGTAAAAAGTAACAAGCCTTGGTTTCCCTAGGACAACCAGCGAAGTAGCACAACTACAAATACTCAGTAAAGACGAATTTGGATCATTTCCAGTCCACATTTAAGTGGTGTCTTTCAAATGATATTGGTAGAACTATTTCAGCGTAAACTTAGATATTTCTAGAGCGTTATTCTTAAAGAATATCATGGAAGATTCGTGTGACTCATCTTTAATCATTTCTAATAAGATCTGATTCATTCTCACAGAAACACCTCTAGGTTTTCAGGAGAAATGAGCTGTGAAACGACTTCACACTCATTCAGATGATCACACCATCAATGACTTAAGTATTCTCACTCGTGATCTAATCCAGAGTCTCAATACTTCTGTCACTCAGATTCTATACCTCATTCTGGAACTCTTTCGACCATTTCAAAGAATTCTGACTCGTGTCTCATCAAATGAACACAGTCATACTCACTGGAACTCTTTCGACCATTTCAAAGAATTCTGACTCGTGTCTCATCAAATGAACACAGTCATATTTACTGAAGTAATCAGTAAATATAATGAAGTACATGAAATTTTCTCTGGCATTACTGCTCATCGGGCCACATACATGGGTATGTTTAAGGTCCAATAAGCTTTTGGGCCTTTCTCTAGCTCGGCTAAGATGGGCCCTTTGTCTTTTGGTCCAGTAAGCAGAATTCAAGTCTCATAAGATATCCGATCAAATGAGCTCAAAAGTCCATAACTATGGGGTTTCTGAATCCGACTTACTCTATGTGACCAAAACATTTACGCCAAGAAAAATCAGGTTTAATTCATCAGATTTAAACCAATTCGGTATTTATGTTACATTTAGGCACTCTTTGGTTTAAGATATAAAACTCATTCCTTGAATAGGGTGCTACAATTAATATTTCACTAAGATCAAAAGAACAAAACTTGTCCTTTATCAAAATGAAAAACATTCAAATTCTTACAAGAAAATGAAAGACAACTCTGCTTAAAGCAGGTACATTGTAGCAATTACTTAATACAAAACCAAGCCTCAAAGGCATCTACAAGTGAAAACCCTACGACTGAGGCAGCATCCATAGCTCCTTCCAGACATGCAGTTCCACTTGTCCTTCCTTCAACGTTCTACTGTTGCTTAGGCTCTGCATATTATAACAAATATCAGTGCCACAACCAGTATCCAATACCTATAAGGTAGAACTTGAAGTAATAACATGAATACCTGAGGGAGTAGTCTCATACATCAACTTCAACTCCTCATAATCTTCCATGAATTTAATGCAATTTCTCTTCCAATGCCCAGTCTCTTTACAGTAGCAGCACTTACCAACGTAAGAGGTCTCTGACTCGGGCTCAGAAGACACACGCTTGCCATGATTCAAAATCTGGACAACTTTGTCTTCACCCTTGTCAGCATTAGGTTTAGTAAACCTACCCTTCTCCTTCATGAGATTATACAGGGTACTCTTCACGTTTGGCTCAACTATCTTGAGCATATCATGCAGTTCAGTCAGCGTCTTCGTTAAGCCTTTCTTGATATAGTTCCTTCTAAACTTATCATAGCTTGACGGCAGTGACTGCAGAATGATCTCAGTTGCCAATTCTTGGCTAACTGGATAATCCAGTTTCCTCAGGTTATCAATGTAACCCATCATTTTACTGACATGAGGACTCACTGGATGATCATTTGGTAGCTTGCAGCTAGTGAGAGACTTAACCAACTGGTATCTCTCCACTCTTACCTGCTCCTGAAATTTCAATTTCAGGCTGCTGATCATCTCTATTGGCGACTCCATGTTCTCATATTGCTTCAGCAAATCTGAGTCCATGGTAGCCAACATCAGACCATGCACATCTACCGCATCATTATAATGCTTATTCCAAGCATCATATACTGCATGAGAGGCATTGGACTCGATCCTCTCGGGGAGAGCTCTCTCAAGGACATAGTCCCTTCTCTCCTGCCTGAGGACTAGCCTCAGGTTCCGCGACCAAGTCAAGAAATTTGATCCGTTCAGTTTGTCCATCTCAAGGACAGACCGGATCGAGAAAGTGTTTTGATTGTTTGTGCTAGTCATAACTGAAATTTAGAGATAAATAGAGTTTTAGTTATTCAGTTCATAAAAGAGTAATCTTAATAACTTATAAGAAAACTCGCATTGCATTCAAAATTTCTTTGTTTAACCTCATAAGAATGCAATGATTCCGAGACCCATGTTCAACCAAAACCAAAGTGGGCCACTGGCCGTCACCCCGGAATTAGCTTTACTTGGTAAGCATACACACAGCTAGTTATATCCATATAACTCTCGGTTGTGGATTGGGCCCAAGGCCCAATTCACCAGATGTCTCAAGGCCCGGGACTCCCGATGGCCCAGTCAAGGAAACCAATCTCTTACAGCCAAATAATCACTAAAGTCTGGGACTCCCAATGAAATTAGTGACTATATACTACTTTACTTACGCAAAAACAGACACCTCACACTGTAAGCCATATTTGTAATTGAATAAACGTTAAGTAGCTGACAAGATTGGGCAAGACATCCAAGCTTGATATTGGTTTTGAGGATTTTAGGTTTTCTTTCCAAAAATAGAAGATTACTATTTTGGGAAACTTACTTATTTTAGAAACTTTCTAAATTTAGAAACATGCTAAAAATAGAAATTTCTAATTTAATATTTTATTAAAGTTTTCGGTTGGGTCACAAATTATAGGCCCAATTCTTGGCCCAAGACCACAGAATTCCAATTGGCCCAATAATTTGACATAACCGAGTCGGTTCATTAATTCTGGTCCGAGACCAAATTAACTACTAAATCCAACTGGTTATTCACTAAACCAGACCAGCTCTAAATTATTTGGTCCAACCAAATCAAACTTAGACCAGCCTTCGGTTTAGGTTAAAATTCAATTTTTTTGAATTTAAATCCGGTCTAACCAGAAATTAAATAATACCAATTGTATTAAATAATTTTCAGCAAACCGCGATTTGGGTTAACCGCTTGAACCACCAAATAAATTGGATCGGTTCGGTTAAGTCCAAAATCAGGAAGAAACACCTTGTGTTTTAGCCAATTTTGACCTAACTTGCGGTTTTGGCTAAAGCAGACAATGAACCACAATCGGTTTGATCGGTTCATCGTCGCGGGTTTGGGAAGGAGATCGTTACAGCATCCGGCAATAACCGATCGGTTTGATCGTTATACCCGGCATGCTTATCGATCGGATTCAATTAAAAAAAGGCTAAATCAACAATCCACTTTGACTTTTCCCATTCGTATCATGCTTATACACAAGAAGACAAAACAATTTTGTCCTTATTAACAATCAAACAAATCGATTCTCTTAATTACAAAACAAAATCAAATTTGATCGTATGGTTAATGATTCCAATTCAATAATTGCAGCGGATTGACTTTTCCAAATTGAACAATCGATTATTATCACATTAACCAATTAACTCACGCGTTCAATTAATTCAACAAGTGATATGACATTCACTTAAGACAAAGTCATCCAATTAACTCACGTGTTCAATTAACTCACGTGTTGAATATTATCAAACCTAACTCGTTTCTCTTTTCATCCGATAAAACAAAGTCATCGTTTCGAACATCACGATACATACAAAGAAACGATGTTAACATTAATTAACAAGATTTTCTTATTTCTAGGTTTTCCAAGTTTCAATCAATTTTACTCATTAAAATCGATTCATCAAACTAATAAACAACCTAGTATGATCCAAAAAGTAAAAACCTAATGACCTATGCTCTGATACCACTGTAGGATTATGTGTGTTCATTGGTGTAATTCACAGGTTACAACCTAGCACATAATCATCTAGGATCTAGGTGATTTGCAGTTGAATCATAAACAGATCGGATTCATTACCTTGTGATTGAAGCGGATTGATCAAAGGAATGAAGAGATCTGCAAGAGCTGATAGAAACCGGCTCCTCCTAGGTATCCACACGCTTACAAGCTACGGATCAGGCTGCTAGACCAAGCTCGGAATCAACAGAGAGAGAGAGAAAGAGAGAGGACGGCTGATCCTCTGAAA
>CM058235.1:9661965-9754798 GCA_030180135.1 Orychophragmus violaceus | reverse complement strand
TCTCTCTCTCGTTGTTGTGGTGGTATTAAGTCTTCTACACGGTTATATGTCATTTTCTTGTCTTTATCTATTGTAGTAGATGTATATATTTAAAAATATATGCCATTTAGTTTCTCTTTTCATGATTCAAGAGGTACAACTACATTCAACCGTCAAGTAGTTCTGTAAAGAGTGTGGCATTCTGGATTACCCAAAGTGAGCTTTCCCTGCGTAGACCTAGTGAATTCAGAATTCATGACATATGTTTTTGCGATTTAATGACTATGATGAAAATCATCCACTGCCTGTGAGAATCATGATACGATATTCTTTGGATCAAAAAACTATAAGGTAATAAGACTCTTGTAATGTTGTTTGTTAACGATTGTAGTGTGTGCCTTTTGAATATGATAATTTGTATAATATCTTTGTATAGGATGGTAACAACCATCTATTTAAGATATGGGACAAAGCTATGATGGAGGTATTTAAGAGTCAAGATATGCTCTATAAAACCAGGGATGATCTACATTTGTGTTTCCTATTTAAAATAATAGATTAGTGGTCTTATTTGACTATGACCATTTAGTGTTGTTTTTTAAAGGGTCTAATTTATATTGCTCGGATTTCTATGACATTTTGGTACCATAATTTCAATTTTTGTGTTTTGCTTGTTAAATATATGTGGATTTCCTATGCAGACTTCTTGTGTTGCCTTCTTGGTTGTCATTGCCCTCTCACTCACCGTCGTCCTCTCGGTCGTTGTCGTCCTCTCTATCACCGTCTCCTTTTTACTCTCCCTATTGCGTTGCCCTATCGCCATCTCTAACGCCATTGACGATCTCTCTTGCAGTCGCCTCTCATGTGCCTTTGCTGTTAGTAAACTCTCTTGCTCCCTCTATATCTTATTCTTCAAATGATTTCATATCGAATATTACACTGGATGTTGTTTTTTCTATGTCGTTGTCATCTCGCTAGACTTTTCGCTCTTACTCGCGGTCTGTGCCTTTCTCGACATCATATTTTCCACCTTTTGCGGTGTCCGGCATATCGGATTATCTGCCCCCATATTAGGGTAAAAACCCTTGTTTATTCATCCTATTTCTTAGTTTTTATCTGTTTCCTTTCTTATTAGAATTCTTAGATATATTTTCTAATTATACTTCTTGGATATATTTCTTAAGCAGACGTCTTGGTTAGACTTATCAAATATACATATCGCTTAGACTTATCAATAGACTAATCGGGTAGACTTACCACATAGACTTATCGAGTAGAACTCTTCCACTACAAGAAAACATGTGATATTCCAACGAATGTTTTCAACAATCGTATTTTGTTGCAAATTTCCAATAAATATCCCATAAAATTTTGTACGATGCGCTATTTGTTGGAAATTCATTGCAAATTTCCGACGATTTTAGTTATGGCAATTACGTCGCATAATTCGTAGGAATGTTGTTGGTATTTTCCAACAAATATTAAATTGTTAGAAATTAGCAATAACTTTTAACTTGTTGAAAAATATTAACAAAAAAATTTTTGGAAACTAATTAGTTTGTTGATATTTATTACTCACAATTTTGTGACAGAAAAATCTGTTGGAAATTTGCCAAAAAAAGGAAAAGAAAAGGGAAAAATATAAAAAGGAAAAAAAATTTCAAACCTTAAATATTTTAGTTGTTTTGGTTATAAGTTTATGAGATATTTATTCCTGATGATATTATGACAAGAAAATCTATTGAAAATTTGCAAAGAATGGGAAAAGAAAAAAAAGAAAAAAGATGTTGGAATACATAAGGATGTTGTATTAACTTGCTTGCAGTTTTTTTTTTTTGAACATTAACTTGCAGTTCCGATCCCTATTTCGATGTCTACCGCAACTTGTATTATTTCCTGGCTCACTATGAGGAAGTTAGTGCTAGTGATAAATGGCCCGGCTTTGTTTGTTCACACAAAGGAAGAAGAGTGTGTACAACCGAATGCAAATCTGTTCAAATATGTTCTGATCTGCAATCCTCTCCACTTTGAGAGTTGGGAAAAACTTGGCAATATTGAGGCAAGTTCTTTCATTCGTTTTTGTTATTGTATCTATGTCAACTTGTATAATATTTTGATATCATAGGTCTTTGTGTCTTTTGTTGATGGGTATTTTTCATGTATTGATAATTGCTTACACCATTTGTTTAGTGTTTAGGGTTTAGGAACCAAGGAGTAAGAAGTATTATTTTAAAATGGGCTTAAAAATCAAAATTTGGAGTTTAGGGTTTCGGGTAGGGTTTAGTGTTCTGAGTTTTGTAGAATCGTTTCAAATCCCGGTCGGTTTTCTATATCGAATTTAGGTCAGGTTTTGGGGTTTTTGTGTTTTCATCAAATTTAGGATTTAAGGTTAAGGGGTTAAGGATTAAGGTAAGGGTTTAGGGTTAAGGGGTTTATAGTTAAAGGTTTAAGGTTAATGATTTAGGGTCTTTGTGTTTAGTAGAATCGTTTCGAATCCGGATCGGTTTTCTAAATCGGGGTTTTTTTTTCGGATTTAGTTTTCAGGATTTGTGATTTAGGGTATGGTTTAGGGTATGCTGTATAGGCTCAGGGTTATGATTTAGGGTTTAAAAACTACTTTAAATAAATATTTTTAATAATAATTTAATATTTTAAATAATTTTTCCATTAATATAACAAAAAATAAAAGAAATCATAAATATTAATAAATATGTAATATATATTTCTTATGGTTAATGTAGAATAAAGAAAATATATGTGTATGATTATAAAGATATTGTTTTGGTGTTAAATAAATAGAGTACATAATTATGTGTACAATATTAAAGTAACAATACAATAAAAGTATACTCTAAAGAACAACTAATTATGTATTGTTAAGGGTATGGTGAATTAAGTTGTGAAGTTCAGAAAAACAAAAAAAAACTCTAAAGAAACGGAAATAATAATAAAAAAATCAAAAAGTAGGACCCGTATGATTTTAAAGAAGAGATGGTAAACATCCCACATCGGTAATATAGGAACACTGATACCAAAAACAAGTTCTATAAATAAAGCTTCTCCTGCACCTTTCTTTCTCGTCACCGGGCTTTACTATGCCATGGCCCATTTATTATATTGGGCTTAAACATAGTTATGTCATTTAAAAATTGGTTAATTAATCCGATTAATGGCGCCTAATCAAATTAGATGGGCCATTAGATGCGATTAGTTGATTACTGATTAGTTAAGCCTATTTGATCATAGTCGTGGTGGTTAACTTCCGTTTAGCGATTTAGCGGTCGCGTTTTGAACAAGGGACATTTTTAATGAAATTTTAACAATTAAAACGTTGAAATTTTCCTACAAATTATCAAAAAAACGTAGCAAAAAATTTCCAACGAATAAGTTATCTGAAATTTCCCATGAAATGACTATCGAGTTTGTTGAAAATTCATTACAAATTACCAATGATTTTCGAACAAAATATTTGACGGAAGTTTCTGATAACTTATTTGTTGGAAAATTGTTGATACATTTTCTTGATAATTTATTGGAAACTCCACGGTAATTTCTAACAAATTTCTATCAAATAATTCATCAGAAATTTCTGACAAATTGGCGATAAAACTTATTTGTCGGAAACGTTCCCAACAAATTTCCGATAAATTCAAGTTTCCAACGATCATATTTCAAAAATGTATATTTTGTTGCAAATTTATTGGAAACATATAATTCCCACAAATTACTGACTAATATGTATGTTGGAATAAATCTTTTTTCTTGTAGTGTTCAATATGTGTATTTTCCGTGGAGTGGAGGATGGATAATCCAGAATTTCCAAGGAGATTTTTTTCACAAAAGGTGATGAGCCCGAACCGGCAAAGAGAATCCATTACTACAACAACAATTCTAAGATGTTTTTGGTTTTGTATGCAGTACTTCGTAAGGATGAATGGGCAGTGATTTGTGGCTCGCAGCTGGGTGTATTTCTGAAGTTTCGTAAGATCGATTTTGGTTTGGCGTCTAGGTTGGTGCACTATATACACGGTTTTGAATTAGTCTATAAAAAATGTAAGAGATTGGGAGCCTCGTTGGTGTAACTTAGCGAGGTTGAGTATGACTATGTGGAGCGGCTAGGGAAGCCTGAGGTTGAGGTTACTTAGCGAGGTAGAAATTTTTTGGGAGTGGCTATACATATGGTTTAGAGAACTATGGGAACGTATGTGTGACTAACACAACTCCACCTTTGCTTTCTTGTAGTGGGACTGGACCTTGCGACTATACTTGTAGTCGTAACATTTGGCTACTATTAGGAGACAATAATGTTACTATTTTGCGACAACGGATATATGATCATGTTTTAGTCGCTTATATAAGACTAAAAATGATTGTCGCCGATTTAGTCGTCGATTTACGACAGATTAACGACTATTTACGACAGATAGTTTGGTCTTCTGGAGTCCATGCATACGATGTGTTATTGAATGAAAAACTTTAAATGTGCAAAAAAATTTACTGTCGTATCAAAAATGAAATATATACTTTGTTGATATTTGGATTTAACAATAACCAAATTGATCAGGGTTAGACTCAATATGTTATTTAAATAATGTAATAAAAAGGAGATTATGATATATATAGTGGTCGGAAAAGTTGTAAACATTAACGACAAATGTGTTTTTAAAGAAACATAAAGACTTAATAATAGTAAAAAGTGTAAAAGACGACTATTTTGGGCCATCGGTTTAATAATAGTAAAAGGTGTAAAAATTAGAAGTCACAACCATTGGTTTATAAAAACTATTTGAGCCACAACCACTAACCATATTTTTTTTCCTCTAGCCCCGATAAATTTGGTTTCGAATCACACTTATCCATGTCAGTAATGACGATTCAAAACTTCCTAGACTTGATATGCTTGAACCGTATACTGGTTTTGTTGTATGCTTTGGTGTAGCCTCATAGACATATAGTTATGGGTACTGGTTTTTGTCTTTTGTTCTCCTCTCGCTCGGCGGGACATTTATGCTGCAGCCACTCTCCAAACTTGTTTTTAACGTTTTATTTGGTAGGCTTGTGATTTGTTTACACATTAAATGAGAGACAAGAAGAATATTCAATGTTCCTCTCAACCGATATTATTAAATTTTCTTAACATGATAAGTTCGTATATACGCAAACAAAAAATATCAGATATCTAGAAATATTCACAAAATCATAATCTAATTTCTCAAACCATCTTAAAACCAGTAAGAACATTTAACACCAACCATCAAAATGGTACTTTTGGGTGTTTCTCCATGAGACCCGCATCAGATCGTCACTAATCATGGTTAAATATCATGCAAAAGAGAGTTACGATGTTTGGATAAATTGCTCTGTTTTTCATTAAATTGTGGCCATCAATTATCAACTTTATCATGCCATAACTTCATATGTTTGGATTAGATTAATATTTCCACTGTCGCTTTGTAAATATAACTAAATTCGGTAGTTTTATATCTTGCTTCTTTTTTTCATTATTTGAAAACTCGAGCGCCACATAATCTACTACATTTAACAAACTATATATTAAAAGGATCTTCATAAAGATAATGAGACCAAATTCCGAAATTATCTCTCATGATTGTGAAGAAGAATTGTGACTCAAGGGTCCAAAAGCATGTATCGCATATGTTTGTACCTTTGAAACCATTGTCCCACCAACTCAACACGGTCTTTATCAGAGCATACATACATCTATAAAGCCCTTTGATGTCTAAACCTCTTCGCTTCTTATAGAACATTTTACATTGTCTGTCTGACTGTCTTTAACTTTGTCTCATGGTTAGCTTAACACGCACTCGAGTTGCAAATTCGCGCTCGATGATGTACCCACAGTTCAAAACTTCTCCATCTTCATAAAACACCCGCAGGAACATGGAGTACGTGTATATCCCCGTCTCTCATCGACTATCTACCGATTTTTGATCATAGCCTCTCCTTTATCCATCCGGTCGATGGAGGTCAACGATCGGTCGACCCAACAGTCGCAATATACAAAAAGACACATACCTTTGAGGAGAAGAGCAGAAAGGTTTATGGTTTCCAGACATTTGGTGGCCAATTTAGTTATAACCCTAGGTGGGCATCAGATTTCTTCAGTAAGGTTGGAGAATATAGATCGACCGACTTATAAAAATCTGAGCTTT
The DNA here is from genome assembly GCA_030180135.1 of Orychophragmus violaceus. NCBI lineage: Eukaryota > Viridiplantae > Streptophyta > Magnoliopsida > Brassicales > Brassicaceae > Orychophragmus > Orychophragmus violaceus. The sequence goes on along the minus strand of CM058235.1, from coordinate 9,748,646 downwards.
CTCCGACGCTGCATATTGCTTTCATCTGAGCCAAATAGCGTATCCCTTCATTATCGTCAATGAAGACAAGAAGGATTTTTTTTAGGATATCACTAGGAAAGAAATTCATTTCCGATTTTGGTTAGAAAATATGGAAACATGCAAAGGAGACTTTTCAAAAATAATATTGTAGAGTATTTGAGACAGGTATTGTTTCGAAGGCATCCACAAATGTTTATTTATAAATCGGATCCAACCTTTGGGTTTTCCATTAATTTAAATAATTTATGTTACTTTTATTTATTAATTAAGATACATCTGTTGGCGTGCATATTCAGTTGGAGTATGTATGTACATGATGAATCTAACTAGCTAGGTAACTGATATGTAATGTCGCTTCAATATTTATTGAAGTTCAAAATTTATTACAAAAACACGTTGTTACTTGCATGGATATGTTGTTGAAAATTTATTTAGGTAAATGTCCTTTCAATTTAATCATCTCCCCTTTCTTGTAAAAAGTCATTTATCAATTCATAAAATACTCTAGAAGTCATTTATCATCTCCCCTTTCTTGTAAATGTCATAATAATATTATTCGCAGTTGAAAACATTCTGGTCAACACTAAAAAATATTTACCAAATGAAGGATATTCAAAAATTTAAACAGGGCCAAATTCAGAAATTGTTGAGCAAGAGTCTGAAGTAAAATAGTGACTATATTGACCGAAAGCATCTGTCGCACATGGTTGAACCCTTGAAACCAAAGTTCCACCAACCCTTCCAAGTTGTTATTGGAGAACATGTGCAACTATAAATGCCATTGATATCTACATTCGCTTCCTTCTCAAAGAACAAAGTCGAAGGCGTTTCTGGCCATACACGCCTATCCCTATCTTTATACGTATCATAGTGGCAAGTTCACGGTTGATTACATATCCACTGTTCAACACTACTCCATCTCCATAAAAGCACGCAATATCATGGAGTACGTGTATATCCCTGTTTCCCATCGGCTATTTGTTGATATTTTGATAAATGCCTCTCCTTCCACCATCCGGTCGTTGTAGATAAAGCAACACATACCTCAGAGGAGAAGAGATGCAAGGTATACTGATTGTAGACACCACTCGACGAAATCATTTTATAATGAGGTGGCAAGCAAAGAGATTTAAGTTAATAAAACCGTAGTATAAATCGATCGACTTGTAGAAATCTTGACTTTGTCCGACGCTTCGAAGCGCCTTGCATGTTGTCTTCGCCCTTATAAAATAGTGTAAACCTTGGGAACCGTCAATGACTTCAAGAAGAATTTTTGAAAGAACATCACGTGGAAGGTAATCCATTACGAATTTGGTAATGAAGAGATGGAAGGCAAAAGAAATTTTGGCAAATAATATAAGCTTTCAATATTTGAAAGGTAGAAGCAACCACCAGAGTTTATTTATGGAGACAACACAACATTTGAGTTGTCTAGACTATATTAATTATGTAAATGTCGTATCACTAAGTCCCAACTAACAACATTCATGATCATGATCATGGTGTTAATGGGTAAAACTAAGTATTTTTCCTTTTCCATTTCTGGTTTTTAATTTTTATTTAGGATTTCGAGAATTATTTATTTTGCTAATGCCTTATATGTTATTTAGTAGTTCATCTTAGTCATTTATTTATATACAATAATTATACCGAGTTACATATCTATCTTTGAAACAGGAGAAGAATGGGGGTGTCAACGACTGTAATGAACATTTAATATTCGTCTTGTCTGCCTATCTTTCGTGTAAAGTTTATGGTTTAGGGTTTAGTATTTAGGGTTTCGGGTTTAATGGGCGTGTCAAAGTTATGTGTTTAGGGTTCAGTATTTATGGTTTAGGGTTTACGGTTTAGGGTTTATGATATGGTTTAGGGTATAGGGTCATATGCAGTTATTGTCCTGGATATTGTAATTTTTTAATTAATTAATGCTATTACAGTATTACTTAATAAAATATATATTTAATTAAGCACCACAACCGGCTACTCGTGAGAAAATTTTCAAATTATTTCGCGCAATTAATCCGGGAAACCAAACCAAATTTTTTTAGCCCAAAATTTTTCAATTACCTGCCTTAACCCATAAAATTTCGTCTAAGTGTCGAGAAACCATCATTTACCGCAAACATAAATCCTGATTTTATTTTGCTCTTCCCCTTCTCCAAAATCTCCTTCGAATCATCTCACATATTTTTTTCTCCAGATCCTCCTCCCTACCAACTAATCTCTAACTGACATATTGCTATCGACCCTCTCAATTTCTTCTATGAAACTCTTCGTGATACGATGCCTTAAAAGGGAAAGAGAGTAGCTCATAAGATATTAACCATTCCAAACGTCACTCAGATAGCCCCTGGGTCCAAACCCAGTGGTTTAACAAAAACAAAGAGCCCTCTGTCACCTGAGTACACCTTCACCATGAATCCCGTTGTTCCTCCGACTCATACCACTCAACGTCCACCAAAAAACCCAGCTATCCCCCAAACGTCAGCGTCAGTACCCCATGTTCAGCACTATCCACCACCAATACAACTATTCCAGAACTCGACTACAAATCAACCTGAAGTCGAAGCTTCGCCGGTGTCAGAAGAAGTCCAGAACAACCAGGACCCTGTTTAGGACGCCCCACCTTTGCCAGTTTACCATCCTCAGGCTCAGAGTCATCCATCTTCTGAAGGCCACAACTTCCTCGACGTATCTCTTCATGTTTTGCCGGACCTCGAGGAGGACACACTGCGGGCTCTGAATGCTCTGCTTCGAGTCTCTGATGGTTAGGATAATAATCTTGTACATATTTCAGGTTCACTTGTGACAGAGGATCGAAACTGGTTCAGAAAATTACCAAAAAAATTTACAAACAAATTCGGTAAACCATACTATAGCTGGTCACATGTGCCTCGTGATAAAACATAATGATATTTCCTCGAGTTTGCTGTACAGTTTTCTCTCCAACATCTTTCATATATACATTGCAAGTGTTGCACTACAAGAAAACTGTGATTTTAAGACTGTTATTTGCGACTGAATATATAGTCGCAAAAATAGCGACCGAAATGCGACTCTTTCACGACTAAATAGAGACGACTCAGTAACAGTCGCAATTCCATCTCTATTATGCGTCCAAATATAACAGTCGTAAAACAGTCGCAATTTTGCGACTGATATGCGACTGCTACGCGTCCACCCAAGTTTAGTCGTAATACAGTCGCTCTATTGCGACTAATAAGTGACTACGCATACGTCGTATAGAGAAGTCGTAACACAGTCGCTCTATTGCGACTAATAAGTGACTACGCATATATAAGTCGTGAAAAACCGTTATACGCACATTTTATATACTTTCGGATTTAGTTGTAACAACTTATTACAACTTTTGTAGTAGTCGCAAAACAGTCGCAAATTGAGTCGCAAAACAGTCGCAAATATCTTTATATATAGGACTTCGATCTTCCTGACCCATTTGTATAATTACAAAACGAACTCCTCTCTTATAAAACACTACAAAGAAAAAAAAAACGTAGCTAAAAAAACGTTTTTTTCCATAAAATGTCGGGTTATTATAATTCCCGAGAATGGATGTATAACCGGATAAATCAAGAGACGCAAAATTTCTCGGCGGAGTACGAAATGGGGGTCGAGCAATTCATGGGTTTTGCCGGGAACCAGCCCTTTGCGCTAAATAATGGAGGTAGGTTTTTCTGTCCTTGTAAGTTCTGCAAAAACGAGAAAGTTATTTCGGGGAATACAATTTGGAATCATCTATTAAGTAGAGGATTTATGGAAGATTATTATATTTGGTATAAGCACGGTGAAGAAATTGATGTGGCTTTAGGACCGAGTTATGTTAATATGACGCATTTGGATAATGCGTCAGAAGATAGATATGTGGATATGGTGAATGATGCGTTTCGCGATAACGTGAGTTTTGACAACTATCATCCCGATGGAAGTTGTCCGAATGTAGAAGAACCAGTACGTAACCATTCCAAAAAAATTTACGACTTGTTAGATGGGGCGAAAAACCCATTATACGATGGTTGTCGTGAAGGTCACTCTCAATTATCTTTAGCTGCTCGGGTCCTGCAAAACAAGACGGACTACAATATGACGGAAAAGTGTGTGGATTCATGGTGCGAGGTGTTGACAGAGTACTTACCAGACGGAAACCAATCAACCGGCTCCCACTATGAGACCGAAAAGTTGATGCGCAACTTAGGTCTCCCGTATCATATAATTGACGTTTGTTATTACAATTGTATGATCTTCTGGAAAGAGGATGAAAAGTGGGATAAGTGTCAGTTTTGTGGCGCAGACAGATGGAAACCCAACGAAGGAAAACGTAGAACCAAAATACCATATAGTCGTATGTGGTATCTACCTATTACTGACAGATTGAAGAGAATGTATCAAAGCGAGAAGACTGTGGCGGCAATGAGATGGCATGCTGAGCACCAAGCAAAGGACGGAGAAATGTCTCATCCATCTGATGCAGCAGAGTGGAAAAATTTTCAAGACCTGCATCCCCGCTTTGCCGAAGAACCACGTAATGTTTATCTTGGATTATGTACAGATGGGTTCAATCCATTTGGCATGACTCGCAATCATTCGTTGTGGCCCGTGATACTGACTCCGTATAACATGCCCCCTGGGATGTGCATGAACACAGAATATTTGTTTCTTACGATTCTAAATGAAGGACCAAATCATCCGCGAGCTAGTCTTGATATCTTCCTCCGACCTCTTATTGAGGAGTTAAAAGAGTTGTGGTCTACTGGAGTCGATGCATATGACGTATCCTTGCATCAAAATTTTAATTTAAAAGCAGTGTTGATGTGGACGATAAGCGACTTTCCGGCGTATGGTATGTTATCGGGATGGACGACACATGGTAAATTATCTTGTCCAATTTGCATGGAAGATACAAAGTCTTTTTATCTACCAAATGGAAGGAAGACATGTTGGTTTGATTGTCACCGTAGATTTCTTCCGCGTAGGCATCCCCTAAGAATAAAAAAGACTTCTTGAATGGAAAACACGCTGTGAATGAGTATCCACCTCAGTCTTACACCGGGAAGCAGGTTTATTATGAGCGGTTGTATAGTGTCCAACCACCGAAAACAAAGGATTGCGGTGGAAACGGTCATGGGAAGAAGGCTGGCTATGGCACCGGGCACAACTGGCACAAAGAAAGCATATTCTGGGAGTTACCGTATTGGACAGACCTCACTCTCCGACACAATCTTGATGTGATGCATATTGAGAAGAATTTTTTCGACAACATCATGAATACTCTGATGAATGTTAAGGGTAAAACAAAAGACAACATCATGTCACGAAGGGATATAGAACGATTCTGTTATCGACCACACTTACATGTTGATAGTGATGGTAAAGCTCCTTTCCCCATTTACACATTGACAACAGAAGCCAGGGAAAAGTTATTGGAATGTGTGAAACATGCGGTTAAATTTCCAGATGGTTATTCATCAGACTTAGCCAGTTGTGCTGATATGGTTAATGGAAAGTTTTCGGGCATGAAGAGTCATGACTGCCATGTTTTTATGGAGCGGCTATTTCCATTCATCTTTGCAGAACTCCTAGACAGAAACGTCCACCTTGTGTTATCAGGTACTAATTAATAATACTTTCATTGGTTATCTTGACAAATTTTTAAGATTATAGTATTTTATAATAATTATTTTTCTTAATTATATATTATTGTAGGGGTTGGAGCATTTTTTCGTGACTTATGTTCAAGAAATTTGCAGAAAAGCCGCGTCCAAATTCTAAAGCAAAACATAGTTCTGATCATATGCAATTTGGAAAAGATATTTCCTCCTTCTTTTTTTGACGTGATGGAGCATTTGCCTATACATCTTCCTTATGAAGCTGAGTTAGGAGGCCCTGTGCAATATAGGTGGATGTATCCTTTTGAAAGATTTTTCAAAAAGTTGAAAGGAAAGGCGAAGAACAAAAGATATGCAGCAGGATCGATTATTCAATCGTATATCAATGACGAAATATCTTATTTCTCGGAGCATTACTTTGACGCAAATATACAAACAAAATCAAGGTAAACACTAAAGCTAATTTCATTTGTAGATTATGTATATATTTAATGTGATTTACCTTTCACCGCGTAGGTTAACAAGATTTGACGAAGGTGAAGCCCCAGTGTATCATGTCAAAGGAGTACCTGATATATTTTCTCGCGTAGGTCGTCCAAGTGGAGAAATGAACCAGGTATGGCTATCAGAGAAGGACTATAGATGTGCACATGCATATATTCTGCGAAATTGTGATTATTTTCAGCCGTTTGAGAGGTATAATTTGGAATTTAAATTATTTTGATTCATAAGCATGTGTTTTTATATCTCACATATGTCTTTCTCTGATATATAGTATGTTCGAAGAGTATATTTCTGCAAAATATCCAGGACTCCCAGAAAAAGAAATTGTTTTGAAAAGAGCTGAGGAATATTCTACTTGGGTGAAGGATTATGTATGTCTTACTTAGAACCTTGCAAGTTTTGTTTGTATACATATATATAGTGAACACATGATAATATATATTTGAATGCAGGTTACTTATTGGAAGAACATAGTTCCTTTTCCTCCTTGGGTCAAAGAGATCGTGAATGGACCCGTAAATAAAGCCAAAACATGGCCTATCTATTTCACAAGAGGATATTTGTTTCATACTCAAAATCACGGCGAGGGGCGGAAGACTTGTAATTATGGGGTATGTGTTAAAGGTCAGAATTATTCCAATGCATCAGATGAAGCAGATTTCTACGGGACCTTAACAGATATCATACAACTAGAGTACGAGGGGATAATTGATTTGAAAATCACACTTTTTAAGTGTAAGTGGTATGACCCTGTTGTTGGTAGAGGCACCCGGAGGAGCAATGGCGGTGTTGTTGACGTTCTTTCATCGAGGAAATACATGAAATACGAACCATTTATTCTAGGTATATATATACATATATCTCGATATCATATATTAATTTATGTATTTATAATTCAATGTATTGATAATGCACAGCTTCACAAGCGGAGCAAGTTTGTTACATCCCATACCCGTACACAAAGAAGCCGAAGCAATCGTGGCTCAATGTTATAAAAGTAAATCCAAGGAGTTATATCTCAGGAGACTACGAAGTTAGTGAACCCACTCTTTTGCAACAAGAAAACGATGATGATGTACTTTTGACTACAATTGACGATATCGAAGTCGAAAATGTGGTACAAAATGTAAATCCATTAGATCTTGATTATGATGTTGGAGATGCAGAACAAGAAGATGAATTTCAATGTAATGTATCATCGTCGGACGATGAGGATGACGAAGAATTGTACTAAGTTTTAATAAAATATTTCAAGTTCCAAAAATTTGCAAATTTTTATACATAATTTAAATTTAGAATAATATTCTAAATCTGAATATTTTGTTTTATAAATTTTTTTTTACTAAATAGATATTTGGGAATAATAAAATTATACATAATTTTTTACTATTTTTTCTGAATTATTTGGGCCTAATAATTAACTAAACCCCTAATAACTCCTAAACTACAAACTATGGCCCAAAATTATCCTAAGCCCACTAATTAACCCCTTTTCAGATCGTAACACGCTAACCCTAATCCCTAAAATCGATTTCCTTCCATCCCCGACGATCTACGACCAAATCCTCTCCGCTGATCTCCTTCTCTCCGATGATCTCTTGTACTCCGGCGATGGCAAACAAACGACGGGGCAAGGCAATCGTAGGCGGTGGTCAGAGGCGAGCCGCGCCGAACATTCTTCAGAGACCGAAAGCTGCAGCGCCGTCAAAATCTCAATCGCCTTTACCACCGCGATATTCTTTCACGCCGACATCATCATCTCCGGTGCCTCAACAGAAGAAGACCGCTATGGCACCACCCCGAGCTACGCCGACATCCTCAGCTCCGGTGCCTCAACAAATAAACGCTGATATATCACCACCACCACATTTCCGCGACTTTCCACCGCCGCTTGCCCTTTTCCAGGACTCGCCACCGGCACAACGAGAAATCGGTGACTCTTCTGGTGCAACTCGAAACCGGGACTCTACTCCGCCAACGGTTCAGAACTCCAATGAATCTACGCCTGCGATCTCCCATGGTCAGAGTAACCATTCTGTAGAACCTCCATACGCAGAAGAGGAGGATGATGAACTGTATGGGGTTGAGCCAGTGCTTGAGGAAGACCTCTTAACCCTCCTCAATAACTTGCTTCTGGTGCCAAACCGTGACCAGTTTACAACGGTTCTTTCTCCCATACCAAAGCCAAATACAACTTGGTAAGTTTAGCAATCAATTGAATGTTTGAATGTTTCGATTTCTGAGCTAGATTTCTGAGCTATTCATGTGTGACTTGTTAGTGATTTGAATGTTTGAATGTTTGAATGTTTCGAAACTGTGACTTGATTTCTGAGCTATTCCTGTGTATGGTTTGTATGGTTCAATGAATTTTAGCAATTGGGTTCGTGTGTTCATATTGATGTATTGAATGTTTGAATGTTGTTGAATGTTTATCTTGGCATGATTTTTGTGATTTCTGTATCATTGCTAGTGAAATAACCATCTCGTTCTGATAAAATTGTCGAATTTTAGGTGTCTGATCTTTTAAGAACATAATCAAATTAAGAACATATGTGTATGATCTTTCATGTATTCTCTGTTCTTTATCTGTTTCTTGTGTTTGTATATGTTATTTGCGTCTCATCTTGTGTCTGAACATAATCGTGTGTCTGCTTTTCTTATTCTTCTTGTACTGATTCTTTTCTGAGTTAAGAACAAAATCGGATTGTCTCATCTTTTCTGAATTAAAAACATCCTGGAAGTACACGGTCTTCTCTGTTCTGTATCTGTTTATTGGTCTGAGTTAAGAGCATCTTATTCTCTGCTTTGTATCTGTTCCAATAGATGATTTGATTGTTGTGGCATATCTTATTCTGAGTAAACAACATATCTGTTTCTTGTGTTCTTTATTTGTCATTTGCGAATCAGATAATGCATGTTGAGTGTTTCTTTGCTTGCAGGTTTGGTCGGGACAAGGGAGCACTTGTCCGGAAGATCACTAGAGTGTTTCTCAACAAATTTGATGGTCCCTATTATAGCTGGACGGTTGTGCCCCGAGAGCGACAAGAGCGGTACTTCATTGAGTTCGCGGTAATGGCTCCTTCATAATCTGATTCATCATTTAAATGTTTCTTTTGTTTGCAATAACACTTTTTCTCTTTGAAATGCAGAAAACTCATACATGGGATCCCTTAATCTCGGGGACAGTTCAGGTGCATTTCGAGAGGATATGTCAAAGAAGGATGAAAGGGATGGTTAGCACTGTACGCACTTCTCGTAAGCGGCCTCGTTGGATTAGATCATTCACCTTATGGGAAACGATGGTCGCCCACTGGGACACTGAGGACGCTCAAGCAAAGAGCCTGGCCACTTCTAATGCGCGTAAATCTGATCGTCAAGGTCTTGGAATGGCCATACACTTATCAGGCCAGAAGTCATACGAGCAAATACAACAGGAAATGGTAAGTGGCTTGTACATTTTTCTATATATTTTACCTTTAAAACTTTTAAGTGTTCTTAATTTAACATTTCAGGAAGAAGAGATGGGAAGACCTGTCAGTATTGGTGAGGTCTTTGTTAGGACGCATACAAAACCCGATGGCTCGTTTGTCGATCAAAAGGCGAAGCAAATAGCTGACACATATCAAAAGAACTTGGAAGCTAAGAAGTCCGAGCTCGCGGCAGAGATTCCAGACACTTCAGACAGTGATTCGGGACCTCGGGAGCTCACTGAAGATGACTACAATCAGATATTTCTTCAGGTAAAGACAGTCTTCCCTAACATGTTTCCATTTCAATACATTATTCACATTTTCTGTTTTTTTTTGCAGTCCACTGTAACAGATGACAGAGGCCGTCCGTATGGTGTTGGAAGTCTCGAAAACACATTGGTGAACGGCAAGCGTAAGCGCCAAGGATGTGATTCTTCAGCTTTTGTGGGATTGCAACAACAACTACGAGAAGCCCAACTCCGGATAGAAGAACAATATGCTTATAATCTGAAGCGGGAGGCAGAGCATTCTCTGGTGGTGACTCAACAGCAAAAGAAGATCGATCAATTGACATTGGTGGAAAAGTTTCTGCGTGAAACAAACCCGGAGTTTGTGGACTTTGTGGAATCTCAGTCTAATAGCTAAATCTCAGAACTTTAATGTTAGATATAACTTAGTAAGTGTTTTTTGGTACATATGAATACTCCATTGTTAGGAGTTTATGAAATGGTTATGTTTTGTATTTTGGATGAATATTTGGTTTTAATATATATGTTTGTTTTTTATGTTTTGTATCTTTTTTTTCAGATTAGTATTGAATAAACAGGTATGTTTGGTATTAAAAACAACACGTTGCATATTTGGCTTATCAGTCGTAATATGTGTCGCAAATTAGTCGTAAATAGTGTCGCTAAACAGTCACATATCAGTCACTAAATCAGTCGCAAATTAGTCGTAATATAGTTGTACATCAGTCGTATATTAGTCGCACAATATGCGACTGAAATGCTACTAATATCTGACGACCCGTATGACACAAGTATCAGTCGCATAACAGTCGCAAAAGTGCGACTAATATACGACTGATGTATATTGCGACGCAGCTTCTACAACCCGAAGTTTTAGTCGCATATTAGTCGCAAATATAGTTTTAGCGACTAATGTGCGACGCCTATTGAAGTCCTGAAATAACAGTTTTCTTGTAGTGTTGCTTTCACTAAGGTTATGCTTATTCAATCTATATTCTAGAAAACTCATCATTGGGATCCCTTGATAACAGGAACATTTCAACAATATTTTGAGGAGAGCTGTCAACGACGGTTAAAAGACATAATTAGCACTGCGAGTACTAAACGATACCGACCCATGTGGATCGACGAGACTCTCTGAAAAAAGATGACCGACTATTGGGAATCTGAAAAAGCAAAGGCTAAAAGTAAGACCTATTCCTGTTGTCATCTATCTTAACGTGGAGGTCTCGGTCATCACGTCCATTTCTCATGGCCCAAGTCGTACCTACAAACCATGCTTGAAATGGCAAGTAACATTTATTATATATGTGTTGATCAGATTCAATGCAACTAGAAATTTCAGTAATAATCCTTGTTTGAGGTATAACACTGCAGGATATGGAAGACCGGCTCATATTGGTGAGGTATTCATCAAGACACATACAAAGGCAGACGATAAGTTTGTTGATCGGAAGGCAGAGGACATTGGTGCAACTTTCCAAAAGATCGTGTAGGAGAAGTTGTTAGCTCGCGATATAGAGACTTCAGAAGTTTCGAACGGTGCTGCTTCGAGACATCGGGAACTCTTACAAGATGAATATGTGCACATCTTCCTTGGGGTAAAGTAATATTTTTTCACAATTCACATATATAAAGTCATGTTATGTTCTGTATTTGATTGTGTTTTAGGGTATGTCTTTAATTATAACAGGCCACTGAGATCGATAGACGAGGAAATCTTTATGGAGTTGGAAGCCTTAAAGAGTCTCTTTTGAGGGGAAAGAGCAAGCAGCCGGGAGACTCTTCATGGTTTGTGGCCATGCAAGACCAATTGAAGGAAGCTCAACGTAAAATCGAAGAGCAGACTGCCCGTGAGGCCGATCACGCCCGAGTTGCGAATGAGCAGAAGGATAAGATCGAGTATCTTTCCTTGGTAGAACAGTATCTGCTGGAAAGTGATCTGCGTTTTCTTGACTTCCTTGAGACTCATGGGCCAGCAGCTAACACAGCCGGTCGTCCCCCAACAGGTACAACTTAACTCCATCTGCTGCCCAGGTTCTTGTCGCTATGCCTACTGAACTTCTTTTTTGGTGTATGATTTCGAAACTCCTTAATATTGGAGTTTGCATATGTAGATAATCGTTTGTGTATATATGCAACACAAAACTATTAAGGTTATCAATGTTTTCTTGAAGAAAATATCTTATACATTGCTTGTATCATTCATATTGAAGTATCACCAACTACCAAATCGTAAAATTGACATATGGAATAATACCAAATTCTTATTTTCACGCAAACTTAACAGTCGTTAATTAATGGTATCTGGATACCCGCGTAGTCGCTGCATAGTCGTTCGATCAGTCATTAACCAGCCGTCAAAGTGTCACTGAAGAGTCGCCAAAATGTCACCATAGTCTACGACTGAATCATGACTATACTAGTCAGTCACATAACAGTCGCCACATAGTGGCGAGATCGTTACCATAATCGTATATGGATGTTCAGATTAGTTGCGGGAAAGTAGTTAAAATGGTCGTTACCCAGTCGCTACGTAGTGGCTACTATTTACGACTACTTTCTGACTGTACAATATAGTCACATGTTAATCGCTCGTCGTCACCTAATTTAACGACTATTTGATAACAACAGTTCTCCAACCGTATCTGGACTGCCTCTATAGTCACGCAATTTTAGTTTTTGTAGTCGCAAATTAGTCCACATATCTTCCGACAATTATGCGTAGATAATAAAAAATTTATATAGGAAATTCGTATTATTTATATGAATTTTGAATTTAGATAAATATAAATGATAATTAATATGTATCTTGATGTTTATATATAATTATAATTTATTATAACTAATATAAAAATATGTTTACAAAGTAGATATATTTATATATATATTATTTTTAAATTATATTTGTATTAGTTAAGTATAAAATTTTACTAATAGGTTAAATATAATTATAATTAATATGATATAAATATATTGTTTAATATTATTATTATTGCTAAATTAAAATTAATTATTTTTAACAAAATTATTTATTAATGGGCGTGCTCGCACATGGTGTGAGAAAATTATACTAGCTAATAAAAATATATACAAAGCAGTTAAGAATTATTTATGGACGAAAAATGAAAAGACAAAATAACAATACTGTTTTACTGAAAACACACACACATACAAATTAAAGATCATAATAATTAAAATAACAAAATGTAAAACTTATAAATGTAAAAAAAAACAATGGATAACTGATTTTTTTGGATGAATGTTAAATTATATTCAAACTGAAAAATACATGTTTTTACATCAAAAATACATACTTTTTAACCAAAAAGATGGTTTCAAAGAGAAACTTCTAAAATACAAGAAAAAAAAATTGTTCATTTACATTTGAGGTCTTGATGCATACTATCTTGTTGTATATGTTATGTGGATGTTTGGTGATATTTTCTCGTATATATATACATGTTTAAGGTTGTCACACTTTTTACTAAGTAGTGTCATTAGTCTAACACGCTCGTGGATATGTCCATGTGGATGATATAGTTGTAATTATTTTATTGGACTTGATTGGTGAACTATCTCTTATTACGATATATGTGAGTCATATTGTGTATATGTTCATGTGTAGTATGGTTTGCAACTTATTGTATATTCACTAATTTTGAAGTTATCATCCCTTATTTGGGTTGTTACACTAATGTTGTCAAACTTTTTTGATATGTTACATTATTCGTCAAACATGTAAGTTTGTTGTTGGACTCTTTGGTAAACTACCACATATTACACTATCTGTCAGTCATTTTGTGTACATGTCCATGTGGATGGAATGGTTTGGAACTTGTTTAATGTTCACTAACTTTACAGATAATAATTGGTGTCCATTGAAACATGTTTACACAGACGTAATTGAAAAGGTTGAGACCATATGTAAAATACATATTCACTTAATAATGTCCATGAAACGTATAGCAACAATGATGTTCCTCAAATTCTTGTACATGAAAAGAAGTATAGAAAAACAAATAGGTGTCCATCAAAACATGTCCGTACAAATGTAAACGAAAGGGTAAAACCATATGTAAGTATATGTCCATCTTACAATGTACATGAGACCTTATGTACTACTACGAAAACTTGGTACTGAAAAGTTCTAATAAACTATGAAGTTTCTCAAAATGTGTCCATAAAAAAGTGTATTAATAGCATAAAATGTGCAAAACCTTGTTCACACGAAAGTAATCAACATAATAAACTAGATAGAAATATATGTCTATTTAAACTTGTTCACATGGACGTAATCAACCGAATAAATATATGAAACTAGATGTTCATTTAAATGAGTCCATACAGACGTAATCAAAATGGGGAAACAAGATGAAAATAGATGTTCGCTTTACATTGTCTATTACGACGTAATCAAAAAGTGTGACTATATGGAAATAGATGCCCACTTTACATTGTCCATTAAACCTACAAATTTATCCGGAAACTTGGTCAATTGATCCGAAAACTTCTTGTGATGGATGAAGGTTAGTAAGTCCAACTTGGTGGAGTGTATGTTTGTAGCGAATAACCTCTGAAGAAGATGATTGTATGTTAATATGCAAATCATACATTAGAACATGGACTGAAGAAGGAACAACACGAAAACTTATAAAAGCTAACATGATCAAACTATGATATTACTCAAAATGGTTGTCTACGGGAATTTGTATTTTCCTTTATTGACAACTTAAGTGATGAAAACAAAAAGTGTGTTGTCAAAGAAAACGTATCCACAAAACTTATGTCCACCAAGAGCTGTCCATTATTTTAGCAAACTAAGATATCGTTAGGAATTACTAAAAAGAGTGTCCACGGAATAGCGAATTTGTTACAAAATAGACAAATTAAAAATGAAACCATATATATACAACTACCATATAATGTTGTCCATAAAATCGTGTCCACAAACGATTGATGAACACATTCGAAATTTGTATTGTCTAAAAAGATTAGCAAACGGTTGAAGAACACATGCAAAACAACCACAATATTGGATAACAATTGGTGTCTATTAAAACGTGTCCGTACAAACTTATCAAAAATGTAAATCCATATGTAAATACTTGTTCACGCTAACATGTCCATGAGAGTATAGCAAAACTATGATGTTTTTAAAGGGAGTGTGCACGAAAATGCGTATAAAAATAAATTAGTGTCCACTTAAACATGTCCACACAAATGCAAATGAAAGGGTAAAAGTAAAAGTAAATAGATGCTTATCTTAAAACAGATGTAAAGAGAGTCCTATTATAATGTTTTAAAAACCGTGTAAACATATAAGGTAGCTGAACTTAAAAACGTTGTCCACAAAAACGAAATTAAATAGGATACTTATATATAAATCTCATGTCATTTAAAGTGGTCCACACAGACAGAGTAAGACGACTATGGTGTAATATATAAATTTAGATGCCCATTTAAGCTTATCCACGAGGACGGATTTAAAATAGGATAAATTAATATAAAGAAATAACATATCCATTTAACATTGCCCACACGAACGGTGTAAATAAAAAAATCAAACAAATGCAAAATGATTCACTTTTCAGAAATCTGATTTTGGATTTGAGAAAGTTGTTCATAATAACTTACTCAATAACTCAAACAAGTGCAAAGTGAGAAAAATAGAAGATAACAAATCAAAAGTATTCACAACATACTTACGAAACAAGCCAAAGCGAGATCAATCTATGATTTTTTTTAAACAAACGGAAAAAAAAATCAGAAATAAAATATAAGGAATTTGAGCAAATCAGAGAAGAAAAAAACAAACATTTGGTCAGGATCCCTAATTTGAAGCGAACGAGGGGCCATCATGTGATTGAGATGACATCGAAATGAAGATACGCCGATGAGGAAGAGGGATATGAGAGTAAATCTAGTTGACGGCCATGGGAAATAGAGAAAAAAAAAAAGAGAGAGAGAGAGACAAAAAGATTAGGATTTTGAGAGTTTTTTTTATTTTTTGTAAAATGAAAGATTTAAAATAATAATAATAATAATAATAATAATAATAAGAAGAAGAAGAAGAAGAACTAAAAGAATTAACTATAAAAGTAAACGGTTGTAAAGAAAGTAACGATTAGAATTATTTATGGGCAAAATAGTATTGTCCAACGTTCAAAGTGCCCAATAACATGTATGTGTCATAAAAAAAATTGTAATAAAAAGTGTAAAAGTGATTATAAGAGTAAATAACTCTTAAACGAATACGATAACATTTAAATAAATATCTGAAATATAAAATATGTAATACACAATTTGCCAAATAAGCCATTAACCAAATAAAGTATACACATGTATCACACAACTGAAATCCCGTGCGCTGGGAAGGAATATCACTAGTATATATTCACATGAAAAACAAGGGTTCATAATAGGCTCTAAAAGGGCAACGCTCAAAAGTTTGGAAGCCTTCAGCTCAAGTCATTCAACCTACGGGCGTGATCAACTCTCAAGCCTTAACTGATGCTTCAACAAGATCATCTCTCCTGAAGGATGGGAATCTGATCATGTCTACGTCTGAGGGCCATGGATCTGCAGGAAATCATTCTAAGTTCAATCAAGTTCTGAAGGGAGAGTCGAGTCATGGCATTGTTGAGGCTATGGAAACCCTTTCGACGTCTGAAGCTGAACCAGATTCTTCAGACATACCCACCACAGATTCTGAAGAGGAAGGTGAAATAAGGAGTGAGTATGATGCTTTCACGGAGGTTCTTCCGAATAGGAAGAGAAGAGTTTCTCGGGACAAGGGTCCCAAAAACCTATAATCTTATGTATATAGACTTTTTTGGCGGGAACATACGAGGCTTTAACAAGGTGAGTCATCGTTCGGGGTTCAAGAAATGGATGAAGCAGCATAAACCTTCTTTTGGTGCTCTCTTGGAGACACATGTACAGCAGCTCAAGCAGGGGAAGTTCATAAACTCTCTGCTCCCGGGCTGGCTTTTTGATAATAACTATGAATTTTCGGATTTAGGAAAGATTTGGATCTTATGGCACCCGAGTGTGAAGGTAACTGTTATCGCTAAGTCGCTTCAGCAGATCACATGCGAAATCAAGTTACCAAATCAACTGGACTCTTTTGTGGCCTCGTTTGTGTACGCTTCTAATGAAGAGGAAACTCGGAAGCTACTGTGGGAGGAGATAGTCCAGTTAGCAAGCTCACATTCAGTAACTGGTAAAGCTTGGGTGGTGTTGGGAGATATTAATCAAACGCTAAGCCCGACGGAACACTCTCGCTGCACAACTCCAAGAGTTGACAGACCTACAAGGGATCTCAGAGATTGTCTTGGACAGGCGGGTTTAGAGGATCTCAATTTTAGAGGAGGGTCTTACACATGGTGGAATAAAAGGAAAAAAGATCCTATAGCTAAGAAGTTGGACCGGATCCTTGTCAACCACGAATGGGGTAATCGTTTTCCGGCAGCGCTGGGACAATTTTCTGAGCCTGACTTCTCTGATCATTCACCTGCTTCCGTGACTTTCGACCCGAGGATTATCAGACATGCTAGACCTTTTAGATTCAGTAACTTCTTGCTGAAGAACTCTGAGTTTGCAGATCTGATCGCTTACAACTGGTTCGCAATAAATGTTATTGGCTCAGCTATGTTCAGGATCTCTTCTAAGCTTAAGGGTCTGAAGAACCCAATAAAGGCCTTCTATAAGCAAAACTACTCTGACCTGGAGAAACGTACAGAAGAGGCCCATCAAGCGGTTCTGACCTTGCAGTCTCTGATTTTAGACAATCCAACGGCGGAACTGGTTTCTCGTGAAGTGGAAGCAAACTCTCGATGGCAGATTCTTGAGGATGCAGAGCTGAGCTTTCTTTTGCAGCGCTCAAGAGTTACATGGGCGAAGGAAGGTGAATGTGGTTCATCTTATTTCCATCGAATCATGTCCACTAGGCAAGCTCAAAACTACATTCACTATCTAGAGAGAGAGGACGGTTCTCGGGCGGATACTATCGATGAGATCCATGAGATTTGCGAAAGCTTCTACCTCAATCTTCTAGGTGGCCCGACTTCTGAATGCTTATTTGAGCAAGATGACATCACCCTGTTATTGGACTATCAGTGCTCCCCTGATCAGAAATCTGCGCTAGGAAAATTGTTCTCGGCTGAAGATATCAGGGCCGCCTTTCGAGAACTCCCAAAGAACAAGACCTGTGGGCCAGATGGTTTCTCTGCTGAGTTCTTCACCTCGTGCTGGACAATTGTAGGGCCAGAAGTTACCGAAGCGATACAGGAATTCTTCAGGGAAGGAAAGCTGCTGAAGCAGTGGAACTCAGCAACCTTAGTTCTAATACCAAAAATTCAGAATGCCTCTAAGCCCACTGATTTCAGACCGATTGCATGATTGAATACGGTTTACAAAGTTATTGCAAAGCTGCTGGCCTCTAGGCTTAAATCGGTGTTGGAAGTGCTCATCTCACCTGCCCAAACAGCCTTCTTACCGGGTCGTCTGCTTGCTGAAAACGTCCTATTAGCCTCAGAACTGGTGAATGGCTATAACTGGAAAAACATCGAGCCGAGAGGAATGCTTAAAGTTAACCTCAAAAAAGCTTTTGACTCAGTCAGATGGGACTTTGTAATAGCCACCCTTAGAGCTATGTCAATGCCGGAGAACTTTATTGGATGGATTCATGAATGCATTGCTTCAGCTTCTTTCTCGGTTGCAATTAACGGCCAAGCTAGAGGTTATATCAAATGCACTAGAGGTCTGAGACAAGGAGATCCCCTATCTCCTTATCTCTTCGTTCTTGCCATGCAAATCTTCTCCAAGTTGCTTCAATCAAGGTTTGACTCGGGAAGCATAGGCTATCACCCAAACGCTGAGATTCTCCGGATATCCCATCTGATGTTTGCAGATGATGTAATGCTATTCTTTGATGGAACCAGCACCTCACTTCATGGAATCAGTGAAACCTTAGATGACTTTTCCTCATGGTCAGGCCTGTCAGTGAATGTAGCTAAAACAGAGCTATTTACTGCTGGAGTGAACCAAGCTGAATCTGATGCTATTTCTAGCTATGGATTCACAGAAAGTTCACTTCCAATCCGCTATTTGGGACTGCCTCTAGCTCAAAAGAAGCTTCGAATATCTGACTATGCGCCTCTGATCTCGAAGGTGGAAGGTAACTTCAAGGCCTGGTCAGCCAAATCCCTTTCCTTTGCGGGAAGGCTTCACCTGATAGGATCGGTTATCATGGGCCAAATTAACTTCTGGGTCTCTACCTTCAGACTGCCGAAAGGATGTATCAGGAAGCTGGAGTCTCTATGCTGCAAATATCTCTGGTCTGGCTCGCTTGATAAGAAAGGTTTGGCTAAAGTCTCTTGGAGCTCAGTTTGTCGCCCAAAGCTTGAAGGTGGACTGGGTCTACGGAGCATCTCAATCTGGAACACAACTCTGAACCTGCGCTTGATCTGGCTCCTGTTCTCGGGATCTCAATCTCTGTGGGTCCAATGGCACACTTTTCACCACCTACAAGACCAGAGCTTCTGGGAAGTCAAAGAAAGAGCTCGTGATTCGGGTAGCTGGAAAAGCCTACTAAAGCTTAGGGAGCTAGCGTCCCAATTCATAATCTGTGAAGTTGGAAATGGGAGAAAGGCTAAGTTTTGGCTGGACAATTGGACTATGATGGGTCCTTTATTGCAGGTGCTAGGCGACAATGGACCAAGCACAACCAGGATCCAACGACACGCGAGAGTATCTGATGCCTGCAATGAAAACGGTTGGCTGCTTGCTAGTCCGAGATCAGAGGAAGCGTTATCTCTGCACATCTTCCTGACAACTCAGCAACTGCCTTCTGAGAGTACTGAAGAAGACAAGTTCTTATGGGCAATAGAAGGTACCCACCATTCCTCTTTCTCGTCTAAGCTCACATGGAACGCTCTTCGCCAGAAAGAGGACGAAAAGGACTGGTATGATGTTGTCTGGTACAGGGGATATACGCCAAATCTGGCCTTTTTTATGTGGGTAGCAAATCTTAACAAGCTGCCTACAAAAGACAGGCTCTCGAGGTGGAACTTGGTCCAAGACCAAGCGTGTGTGTTATGCGATGCTGGTATGGAATCTAGGGACCATATCATGCTCCACTGTGATTATGCTAAGACTGCTTGGTTGGAGATTGCTCGAAGACTAAGACAGTCGCCTTTCTTCTTTCGGGATTGGACTGAACTTATATGTTGGGTAAAACAGAGTTCGACATCAGCTCCGGCAACTCTTCGCAAGCTGGTGACCCATAACGTTATGTACCTAATCTGGACCGAAAGGAACAATCGCATATTCAACGGCACACGAACGTCCTTGCCTCAGCTTCTTCGCGTGTTGGACAGGAGGGTGAGGAACACGATTACCGCGAGATGTCAACGTAAGAAATTCAGAGACATAATGCGGAGATGGTTAATCTGAGGATCTCTTCAAGAAATCCATGTGTTTGCTATCATGTTTTTTCCACTTATTTTTTGCCATGATACCAAATATGAGTCATGCTTTTGTAAAACTCAAACTTCATGAAAATGAATATTAAACGTTTCGCAAAAAAAAAAAAAATGATTAAAGAAAATAGGAAGTTGACAAAAAAAAAAAAAAGGAAAATTAAGAAAAACGGAAGGTTCAGGTTTATCTGGTTTTCCGACTTTTGCTTTGCGGTAAAACCGAATAATTTGACCAGTTGAACCAATGGAACCGTAAACTGAATACCTGCCTGGCTCTTTGGGTCTAAGCTAACCGAACCGGAGAACCCGGGTTAAGGGTTTATGTGTTTGAAACCATTATTTATAAACGACGAAGCCACGAAGCTTAGTGGAAGAGCCGTCGAAGACTCGCCGATCAACTGAGAACCACAGCTCACTGGCCATGGTCGGATTCTGTTCAGTCTGGTTCTGATCCCGCAAAACTGAAATTGGGTTTCTGATCAAAGAATAAAAGAAAGCAGATAGCTTTTTTTGAAACCTGGAGAACTATGGCGAATAGCAAGTACGAGTATGTCAAATCATTCGAATTGGAAGACGAAGTTATGCTTCCTAATTTGATCGTTGTTCGGATCGATGGTCGTAATTTTTCTAGGTAAATCTCTCAGCTTGATTGGTGGGGTTCGAGAAGGGAGATAGTCTATAATTTTTTAGGAACTTAATCACTCTTTTTTTCTTCTTCTATAGAATGTCAATGGTGATGGTGTGTAGATTGTGTAACGGAAGAATATGAGAGTCTGATGAGACTTCTGCTTTTATATTAATATTAGTTTTGGTTCTGTCATGAGATTTTTCATCGTGTTAGATTCGTTTTCTTTTGATTTTGTTGACATTGTAGTCTCTCTGGAAGTTTTTAGGGGAATAATGTCTAAAGACAGCGTCTTTGATGGATTTCATCACTCACTGAGTCGATAGTGTTTCACATTGTTCATGGAACTTAAACTTTGATGAAAGATGTATTTATATTTATTTGTCGAGAATACTCTCTTTACTTCTCACGCCTCTTACCTCCTTAATCACTATAGATTTTCTCGAGTTCATCAATTTGAGAAGCCTAATGATGAAGCAGCCCTCAATCTGATGAATTCATGTTCAGCGGCGGTTTTGGAAGAGTATCCTGATATCATCTTTGCATATGGATACAGTGATGAATACAGGTTACAAATTCACTTTGTTGACTTTACTTCTCTTAGGTTTTTACACTCCCACTCATTCATGTATAGGTGGCCTTTAATTGTTTTCCGTGTTCTCTGTAGCTTTGTATTCAAGAAAACATCAAGATTCTACCAGAGACGTGCCAGGTATTGGTTCATCTAAACTTGATCGATATGTAAAAACCGTTTGCATAACAATATGTGGTTTTTTGTTTCTGTGATCGACTCTATGTCTTTGCTTTCCTGCTTTTGTTTACTATGCAGTAAGATTTTGTCGTTGGTAGCTTCGTTCTTTGCTGCGGTGTATGTAACAAAATGGAAAGAGTTCTTTCCCCAAAGAAAATTAGAATATGCTCCTTCTTTCACCTCAAAAGTTGTAATTTGTGCAACGGCAGATGTCCTTCAAGTTTATCTCGCGTGGAGACAACAAGACTGTAAGACATTCTGACCTCAAAAATATTATACTTGACACACGTTCATGAATCATGATAACTGTTTTCCAGATATTATTGATACTTATTTGTGTGAATTATCTTCGGGAACTTCTAACAACTTCCGTTTCTTCGGTACAGGCCACTCCAATAATCAGTATGAAACTTGTTTTTGGATGTTAGTTAAAAGTGGAAAGACCATAAGTGAAACACAAGAGGTTCTTAAGGTGTGTTGTTAGTGCTTTTCTGTGACATATATCAGTGTTCTTTGTCGTTTAGCATTATGACTATAGGGTTCTTTACCGTTTCGCCTAATTTCATGTTTAGATTTCATTGTTTGACCTCAATATTTGTTTATTTCCGTTGGGTACCTGCAGGATACACAAAAGCAGCAGAAAAATGAGCTTCTCTTTCAGAAGTTTGGTATCAATTACAAAACGCTTCCTGAATTGTTTCGCCAAGGATCATGTCTTTTCAAGACAAAGGTGATAACTCATATTTTCAAAGTTATGCTTGCTTTGATATGTGCTGTGATATTTAGAATACAGACCTTCCGGTTGTAAGTTGATTCTCTATGAAGGTTTGTAAGATCTGTTTGTTGAACAATATAATTAGCGCACATGTACGTTTAGGTTTTTCAACTTAAATGTTAATTATCTGAACCCTTGTTAAATATTTTCATGTGTAGAAGACTATTACTTCAGCTTTATTGATGTTGATGTAACTAGCTGAATGTGTTATCTTCTTTGTATTGTGTTTTGTGAAAAGTCAGATCTTCCCATTTCATTGCATCTTGTTTGATGTTCATCACCTCAGACTATAGATTTCTAATATGAGATACTTTCATTTAACTTCATTTAGGTGGAAGAAACTGTAAAGCATGATGAGAATGGCAATCCTGTAAAAAGATTGAGGAGAAAGGCTGTTTTTGAACATTCAGAGAATATTGCTGGAAGAAGCTTTTGGAATGCGCACCCCACCCTATATAATGATCTTGGTCACTTCACGAAAGATATTGGCAAAATTGAACCAGATTTTGTTAGGTCGTTTCAGTTTGAGAACAAATTGTTACCTTTAACCTGGGTCGTGGTTAGGATTGACGGCTGTCATTTTCACAGGTAATATTCTTTAGTTTGTTGTCTTATGTTCCTATAACCTTGTTGGACATTATATTGCATTGAAGCCTTAGACTAGACTAGTCTATGTGCTCCCTAGGATTCAGCTGTTTCATGAAATTATGTACTTCTTTTGCTGGCCTCTTCGGTTTGCTGATGTTATGTTGTGGTTACTTTAGTCTAGGGCGTATTCTAGTTATCTTAACTTGCATTTTCAGCAAGATGACAAAATTTTATTACTAATCAACTAACGTTATATGTTGAAAATGTAACTTATGGACATTGCTTGGATTTTGGTAGATTTTCTGACGTTCATGAATTTGAGAAGCCAAATGATGAGCAAGCTCTGAAACTTATGAATTCATGTGCAGTGGCTGTTCTCGAGGAGTTTGAGGATATTCACTTTGCCTATGGTGTGAGTGATGAGTACAGGTCTCCATCTATCAGCCTCTTGTATATCAGCTTTTACATTTCTTAAGTATTAACTAAGTTTATCATCGATTCCAGCTTTGTTTTAAAGAAAGAGTCTGAGCTCTACAAAAGACCATCCAGGTTTAAACTAAATTTTCTTTTCTCTTACAGTTTTGGCTCTATCTCCCTGATTTTCTTGGTTCTTAATTTCCTGATATTGTATTGCAGTAAGATAATATCTGCAATCACATCCTTGTTTACATCCACATATGTGATAAAATGGGGAGATTTCTTCCCTCACAAAGAACTGAAGTACCCTCCATCGTTCGATGGACGAGCAGTATGCTATCCGACATACAATATTCTTTTGGATTATCTGGCTTGGAGACAAGTTGACTGTGAGTAAAATAATGTCTGATCAATGGTGTGAAATGAAACCTTAATATATGAGGAGTCTCATGTTTTCTCTCTGTTTGTTTGTTTGGCAGGCCATATTAATAATCAGTATAATACATGTTTCTGGATGCTTGTTAAGTCTGGAAAAACCAAAACTCAATCCCAAGATTACTTAAAGGTGCTTTGTTATGATGGAATTTTGTTTATTTTCTTATGACTTGAAAATGGTTCTTCTTATCTTACTCTTTGTGAATGACTTTTCCAGGGAACCCAAACAC
Source organism: Orychophragmus violaceus (assembly GCA_030180135.1). Lineage (NCBI taxonomy): Eukaryota > Viridiplantae > Streptophyta > Magnoliopsida > Brassicales > Brassicaceae > Orychophragmus > Orychophragmus violaceus. The sequence goes on along the minus strand of CM058235.1, from coordinate 9,724,474 downwards.
GAGAGAAAAACGAGCTGCTTAGCCGGCAATTTGGAATTGAGTACAATTCACTACCTCTAATCTTTCGAATGGGTTCCTCAGTTTTCCACGTAAAGGTTAGCATTTGCCGTAATCTGTGTTTAGAAAGAAAATATACAATGGACTGGCTAAAGAACTTCGTAATGCAAAAGTGTTTATGTTTCTTATCATCTGAAGTATTAACTCAAACCTTGGCGATTAACTCTTAAATGGCTAAACCATAATACGAAACCTGAATGTAAAAATACCCACCGGAGGTCTGTTGCTCAGTTCTTATCAAACTCATCAAGCATATGAGTGGTGTGGAACATCTTTTTCCATTGCAGAGAATTGTAGTTTATCTGTTTAACATCTGTCTGTATTTTTTTATTTTCAGGAAGCTGTTGCAGTCGAGAATGGAGTAGTTTCAGGGAAGAAACTAAAAGTGGAAGGAGAAGTGGTTGTAGATCATTGCAACATCATCGACCGCTGTTTTTGGGAAGAACATCCTCACATCCTTAGCTACTCATAAAACAACTGCTTTTCACTTCACTTGTAAGACTAGTTTAGCTGCTATAAGTTTTAATTTCCAAACATCGTTTGTTGTTACAACTTATGAAAGGCTACAATTTATTACAAATTGTTACCATTATTCTGACTCTGGAGAATTATTTCGGTTTTGAATCTTTAAAAGCAGGAAAATAGCTTATGTAATATATATGTATATATCATAAATGTGATTAATTTCATTGTGGAGGATGAGATTGGGAGATATGTAAGACATTAAATTCACACCATATCTGTGCATTGACCAAACTGCTAGCATCTTGTTGCGTTACGTAAAAGTAACTTTATCTTCCCAATTTTTTCTCGACTTTCTCAGTTTTCCTTTTAATAATTGATAAAGCCAGTACTGAATTATTAATTGTTTCTGTGTCATGTTGAATGGTTAGTTGGGTACTCCAAATGTCTATTAAGTCGGTCCAGCTACTTGATAAGACCTGCGTACTGAAAATTTCAAGTCTGGTGGTTAGATTTGGAGAATTGTTTTTGTTCTCGTTCCATATTTATATCCCAATGGCGTTGTAACTGGTAACTGATGCAGGAATACAACAACAACAAAATATTTCATGGGTTTTTTTTGCCAATTTGATTTGATTCAAGTACTCTTAGTAGGTTCCGATCCTTACTCTACATTTTTAATTTGTTTTAAATATTTAACATTTATTTTTATTATTTTATAATTAAAATATGCTAATATATCTCTCAGTATTTCAAATATTTTCATGTTTTAACAGTAACCTATAAAATCAGCAAATCATAAAATATCAATCCTAATCCATCACTCTACATGGTTAACATTTAGGGAGAATCCCATTGAAAACCATCAATGTGGCACTCACTTTCACTTTAAACCTCGAGACTATTACATGATTAAATTAAACATTCAATGTGACAAAATTGACAAATTAAATTCTCAATGTGACTTTCTTCTTCAGTACTTTAAAACCCTAACGGAACTGTTCACGGTGAACATTAATTCCGTTAAAAAAATAATTTTTTAAAAAAATATTCAAAATTTTTATAATTATCAAAAAAAAAAAATCTAAAAAATCTAAAACAATTCCACCAATTCGAAATAAAAATTCAAAAAATCTTTAACAAATTTTAAATTTCGAAAAAACTCTTAAAATATTTCAAATAATTCAAAACATCTTAAAATTTACAAAAAATTCAAAAATTCAAAAATATTCTTTAATTATTTTTAAATAAAATAATTCAAAATATATAAAACAAAATAATAAGTAGATATATTTGTCCATATATTTTAAAAAATCAAAAAAAAATCCATATATTATATAAAATTAATATTTAAAAATTAAAAATGCAATTTTTGACTATTTAAAGATAAATTACAAGAAAAATAGTTATGACGAGATGCATAAATAGTTTTTGTAATTTATCTTATATATTCATCTTTTCATAACTACTTTCGCTTATAATTTATCTTGAAATCATAAAAAGTTTGCATTTTTTTTTAGTTTTAATTTATATAATTTATGAATCTTTTTGATTTTTTGGATTTTAACTAATATTTGGAGAAATATATCTAAATTATTGTTTTATATATTTCGGATTTTTTTAAATATTAAAAAATATTTCGATTTTGTAACTTTTTAAAGATTTTTTGAATTATTTTAAATATTTAAATAGTTTTTCGAATTTAAAAATTGGTTTGAATTTTTTTGGATTTTATTTCAAGAGTTTTGGATTTTTTTGGTATTTTTCTAAATAATTAAAGAATTTTGAATATTGTTTAAAAAAAATATTTATTTTTAACGGAATTATTGTTCATCGTCAACAGTTCCATTAGTTCTTTAAACCACTGAAGAAGAAAGTCAAATGTTTAATTTAATCATTTATGCTCCAATTGGTGACCACTAAAATGAACCAAAGGAATTGAACAAAATGTCATTTGAGGAATTGAATTAACAAAAAAATAGGAATGTAGAAGATTTTTTATTCATATTTTGTTCCTCATCAAATTTGCAGGGAATTTTTTTGTTCATCCATTTCTTAAACACGAGGAAAAATATGAAATATTGTGGGACCTATATGTCTGAATTTTGACATAAAATTCCTTTCAATTGGTAAAAATTTTGAGGAATTAAAAATTCATCATAATTCTTTTCCTAAACTATGGTCACCAATCAGAGTTTTAATAGTCTGAGGTTTAAAGTGGAAGTGGGATGCCACATTGATGGTTTTCAATGGGATTCTCCCTTTACATTTATCAAATTAAATTATTAATTATTTATATTGGTCTAAGTTTTCTAGTTTACTGTATGATTTTAGAATATTATATAATGTAATTTATAGATCTTTCTTCCAAAATAGCACATGTTACTATCTAAGTAATATATTATTGTTACGTGACAAATGCGATAACTAAAAATCAAAGTTCTAGATATGTTAGTATCCATAGTTGTTCAATATAATGTTGACCAAAAAAAAAGTTGTTCAATATAATTGAGAGCGAATCATAATACAGATTTTTTTTCCTCTACACACCAAATACTATTAAAACATAAAAGTTTTTTCAAACTAACATTTTCTTAATGTATTATTTACAGGATATGCCATTATAAATTATAAATAAATAAATAATTTAAATAAATAAATAATTTATTAAGGACAATAATATAAAACTCAATTTTAACCTAATTAATCATAATATCTTATAATATCTTTCACTACTTTTAATATAAATATATATATTTTCTTTTTATTTACAAAATCTAACAAAAAATATTTTAATCTATTTTATTTTTAATTAATTAATTAATTTCGTAATTATATTATATATTTATATGTAATCAATAATAATAATAAGTATAATTAAATAAATTAATACACCATTTATGTTTATAAATTATAAAATAAATATAAAGTTGTAGGAATCTTTTTAAAAATAAAAATATATAACCTACTACTTTTATCAAATACACACATAAAAATAAATAAAAATTGTAACATACTTTATTTTCAAAAAAAGTGAATTCTATAAAAATATTCAAATTACTATTACCTAAATAATAATTTATATTAAAAATTAAACTAAAATATTAAAATAGATATATATATATATATAAATTTATAAAAACATAAAATATCAACAACAAGTAAATATTTATATTATATTATCGGGTTAATTGATGATTATACGATAATAATTTTTTAGTGGATTGTTTTATATTTTTTATAATTTGAATACTATAAAAATATAAAACTTATTACTAATTAAACTTTAATTTATAAAAAAAAAATCTAAATCTAAATATGAATATATATATTATTTTATACAATACAGTTCATATTAGAACTTAGAATGCGAATTGTTATTTTAATTTCTTTATTTTTACGATATCTCTTTCCAAATAATACACAATTCATTTTTTAAACCTAAATTATTAACACCGTTTTATAACATGGGTTAAATAATTATAAATAAAATTATATTGCATAATTAAAAATAAATAAATTAATAATAACAAAATAGCTAAAATTTTAAAATTGTAAAAAAAAATATATATATCTGCGATTAGAAAGTGCGGATCAAAATCTAGTATTTTATTAGTTTTAAGTTTCTAAGGTGGCCATTTGATTGTTTTCTTTTTCTTGAAACCTTGACGATTTGATAGTTTTTAAGAGATTTATTTCCAATTCCGTTAAATATAGAGTAATGATAAATAGCCTTAAATAATTATATATTTGCTTTTTGTTAGAAAGAAATAATTATATTCTTGTAATCTAACAATGTATTTTTTTGTTCATGTACCGAATAATCAGTGAAAGAGAGAGAAAAAATAAGATCGGGAAACAAATAAACATTGAAGTCATCGATGACTACCGTACCCCACCACCATTCCTCACAAGAGATTCCTCATTCAGAGCGTCATTGTTCCTGCACATTTCTTCTCAACCATATATATAAATATACGAAATATATTTGTTGATAATATTTATATTTCTCTTTCCTCAAAACTTAAAAAAAAGAGAGATAGAGAGAGACCAAAAAATGGCGGATGAATCTCCAAAGTCTATCTACGACTTCACCGTCAAGGTAAGACCATTGATTATGTTTGATCTTAGATTTTTAATCTCCAAAGTCTATCTACGAGAAATTTATGGATCGTCTTGATAAAGATATATTATTCGTTGAACATGGCAGGATATCGGAGGTAACGATGTGAGTTTGAGCCAATTCAAAGGCAAAACTCTTCTGGTTGTAAATGTTGCTTCCAAATGGTTAGAACTCTTTTTTTTCTCTCACTATTTTAACAAATAATTTTGTTAAAGGTCACTATTGTTTGTCTAATTTCATCACAAGATCTGAATGAAACACCCAAGATCTTGTGAATTTAGTAATTGATCAATTCGGTTTTGGTTTAGTAGTACTCATACCATTTTACCATAATATTTTGGTTCGTTTATGTAATATTTGTCTTCGTTTTAAAGAATACAAATAAAATTATATGTTTGCATAAATTCATTCATATTAATAACATAAATTTTGAAAGAAAAAAACGAAACTAAACTCTCTTTTTTTTTTATTACTGCGCAGTGGTCTGACAGATGCAAACTACAAGGAACTGAATGTTCTGTACGATAAATACAAGGAACAAGGTCTGCCTGTGATTTATATATACAAAATCTGGTTTTATTTTTAACTTAATTAGGATTTCAACTGTGAAATATAACTTTTAATAAAGTGAAAACAAATAATAATAATAGGGTTGGAGATATTAGCGTTTCCGTGCAACCAATTCTTGGGACAAGAACCAGGAAACAATGAAGAAATTCAACAAACTGTCTGCACAAAATTCAAAGCCGAATTCCCCATCTTTGACAAGGTACTTCCATTTTTATCAAATTTAATTATGTACAATCTCCTCTATTAATCACACTCTAATCACAATCCTTGTAACAATATTTTTCATTCACTTAAAATTTTGAAACCAAAAGTGGACTTTGACCCCCAAAAATACTGTTTCTTCTCTGTTTTATTATTACTAAAACGTTGACGGCAACGTACGTAGGTCGATGTAAACGGGAAGAACACGGCACCGTTATACAAATACTTGAAGGCAGAGAAAGGAGGTTTGCTCATTGACGCAATCAAATGGAACTTCACAAAGTTCTTGGTTTCTCCTGACGGCAAAGTCTTCCAGAGATATTCTCCTAGAACCTCCCCTCTTCAATTTGAGGTAAGTACCAGCACCCGGTTCCCCTCATTAACCGGAATCATCACATTTCCTTCATGTATTTTCGGTTTTTACACATACCAAACCACCTTATAACCAACTAACCGGTTTTATTTTGGATTTGTGCAGAAAGACATTCAAACTCTGTTGGGACAGGCTTCTTCTTGATCATCATCTGAAGTTTCAAGAACCGGGTTTATCTATTTTTTTTCGTTTGGTTCAATTGTTTGTTCCTAAGAATCCACAACATTCCAAAACTTATTTTCTCTGGATCTGTGTTCTAAATAAAATGCTGTCTTCTCATTGTTGACATGTTTCATGGATGAAAGATCATATTTATCATGTGACTCAGTTTAAAGCTCAAACTAAAAAAGTTATATTCGCCATTATTAGACAAGTTGGATACGTAACAGAACACGTGAAAGGATGGAAGATCATGTCTGCATTTTGCCCTATCGTACACGACACGTTAAAGCGTGTTCACAACTTATGACCACAAGTTTCTGATTATTTTTCCCACAGAGAAAGAAAAAGATAAAAGAATCACAAGTAAGGACATGTTCTTTTTTTGACATCTTGTAACCGAAGCAAAGTCACGAGCTTTACCATCATCTAAGCCTAACTACCAATGATACAAAAACAAGACAGAACAAGATCAGAAAACCGAAGATAAGATTGTTATCAAAACTCTGACAGTTAGATCCGTTACCTCAACAGAGGACTTCAAAACAGTTGTTTCTTTGTCTCTCTATATCTCATCACTGCATATACGAGGACAAGAACTCTATTCAGATATATCAGATGTTAAAGAACCCTTATTGCAATGAAACACAGAGACCAGTTCAGGGGAATTTGCAGACAAAAAATTTGAAAATTTTATTCTGTGACACATTTATTTCTAATTTATTAATAATACACTACTACATACACATACATGAAATTAAAAAGTAAAGCCAAACCAGTTTCTCCATGGACACATTGCAGGTCTATCCTCAGCTAACAATGGCAGAGACTTCATTCATGCAAAGAAAGTTCTTCAGTAGATTTTTTTCTGGTTCAACCAAAATGTTCAGACAAGATGATGATGATGATGATGATTGTTGTTCAGCTACACAATTGGACAGTGCAAGCAACGGCTTGTGCCCAGTATTTGAGTCTAGCTTTTACATCATCTGGATTATCACCTGAATTAAAGCCAAACCAACAATTATCAGACACTGAAATCAAGAACATTGTGCTTTATAATCACATGAACCAAAATGTTCTTCAAATAGAATCAAGATTAAACACAGAAGAAACTATCTAAACCTAGAGATATATTTACCAGGGCTAGAGATCTTCCAGTTTGCAATTTGGCTGGTCGTGGTTGTGGTCGGTGGTGGCGGCGAATCCTCTTCAACCGGACAAATCTCCGGAGACTTCTGGTGGTTGTTGTTTTGTTTATCATCTAAAAACTTCTGGCTCATGGAGTAACATAGCTCTAAAGCAGGCAAAGTGTTGCAGAGCTCAGGGATCTCGTCGTAGCTGAATCCAAACCCTAGATCTATACAACCTTTAAGCTCCTCGAGATCGTCATCCGTCAAGCTCTTAGCTCTCGTTAGATCGTCTTGATCATCCAGCGTGGCAGCAGCCTCCACGTATCCCTCAAGCAACACTTGGCTCTTCCTTTTCTCAAGCTTCTTCCTACTCTCGCCAGAGAAATTTCCACCGCGAGTCTTGATCTCGGCCCAAGCTTCCTGGATTCCTCCTTGCTCGCCGCCGTCGTCGTGTTCTAGTGAAACTCTCATAACTCTGTTGGATGTTTCGTCATTTGCTTTCTCTTGGACAGAACATGTCCATGGATCTGTGTGAATACAACCCATGCCTCTCTCTGTTTCTTTCCAATGATTGTCTTCTTCAAAGGGTTTTATTATCGAAATTGAATGGTGAGGACAAGTTATAAAGAGAGATGATTTTGTTTGGTTTCTTAGAAAAGAAGCATCAATTATTGGGTGCCAAATGGCATCTTTCTTCCATTATGCCATCTTGTGGGCCATGTTTACGACACGAATCAATTATTCGATGAAAATGTGTCTGAGAAACGATGGCTTAACACTATTTGCTTCTGAAATTTCATAAATATATTAAAAAACATATTGTGATATTGGCTTTAAAATGTTAAAAGATTTATATGAAGAGTTATGATTTTAATCTTATTTTTCACTACAAAATTATTGGAAAATCACTTACTTTAGATTAATTATTGTTTATTTTTTGTCGGCAACTATTGTTTATACTTTTCTTGAACTAACATTCAACTAAATTCTTTGCCATGGTAATAAATGGATTTACTCTTTTTTCATCTGAATTGAATTCTGATATAACATAACTTCCGAAAATACAACCAAGCGGCACAACAAAAATGGATCGGACAAAAGTTGCTAACAGCCAAACCTAACACCTTCACAACACGATTGCAAGCTAGAATAGAAGAACAGAGGCAGAATGGTTTTACTATTTCAAAATGGTGCATGTTGTAAGAAAAAAATGCAGCAGTTTATGATAAAAAGAAAAAAAACAATAAAGTTAATAGGCTTGATTAACTTTTAGAACTAAAAGGACTTTTACACTAGAAACTTGAGATAATTTTAGAAATAAGATTTGAGAAAAGGTGCGTCTGATTCGAAGATGCGAGAAACTACAAACTGTCAAAAGCTGCGGAGAAGTTGAAACAAAAGAAAAAAAAAAGAAAAAAAAACATGGAATAGTAGTAAAAGAGCTTTTCTCTTCTAGGCGGCCGTGATCATCTCAGGGTAATCTACGGCTGTAAGGGGAGCTTCCGGAACAAGAGCAGCAGGAGCAGCAACCTGAGCAGGAGCGGAGTAAACTTCTTCATCCTTGGGAGCATGGATGATCACAACATCGGGCAATGGTGTCTTTGGTCCCATTATGCCCTTAGGGTCCCAGTCAAGCATGACCTTGACCTTGATTCCGAGCACACCCTGCATATTTGGGTTTAACCAGACTTGGGTTAGACATTGCAGGTTCAAATAGTCAGTCAATAAGAGGAAAACGAGGAATTCCGAGAAGAAACTCACCTGTCTAAGCAAAACATGTCTCACTGCAGAGTCGATGTATTCTTTGGTAGGTTGACCAGAGGAAACCATGTAACCATCCTTGAATTTCATGGACTTGGCACGTGCTGCACGGAGCTTTCCACTCACAATGACCTAAGGAGGAATTTGTGTTAAAAAATATTTAAAATTTTGTGGAGAAAAATTAATTAGAGAAGACAGGGATTTGTATTCACCTCACATCCCTTAGCACCACTCTCCATGACAAACCTCAAGACACCATAGCAAGCCCTATAAACCACAAGATCATTGCAATATTAATATGCTGCTTTGTTAAGAAATGAGAGCATCAGAGACAGGTAAATAAAAATGCTCAATATAAACTCAGCAACCAGCCAAAACCTAGCTCAAACCATATGCATTACTACCACTACTACCAAATGAAAGTGTGTAACGTCTGTAAAGTTTCCAAGAAAATATAGGATCTCCATGAATACTCTTCCATGGGGAAGAACATATATTAAAATTTGTCACTCACACTTCTTAATGCCTAAGTTACAAAATTTCCTAACAATCAGGTAATTTTGACTCATATGCGTAACAAGCTAACAAATTCATTATCTCAAAGAACAAATACTAAAGCATTAGTGGTAAAATCAAGTAGAGAAATGTATAGGATACATGTAGTACCTGCGAACAGCAAGTCCACCGAGAAGCTTGTAACGGAGAGACTCAGCCTGAGCAATGGCACAGAGACCTCTGTTCGCAACCTTTTCAGCGTAAAGCTCAACACTGTCTTGAGGGAATCTGAATCGCTTCTGGACAAGGGATGTCAATTCTCTGATCCTCCTTCCCTTCTCACCTATATCCAATGAACCCAATAACCATCCTTATGAGATCTACACACACGAAGTTCCTAGATGTTAAATACCAAATGAAGAATCAATTGAACATACCGAGAACATTTTGAGTACGGGTGGCTCTGATGATAATCTCAGTCCTCATAGGAGTGACCCTAACTTCCACACCAGAGTAACCATCCTCTGCAAGCTCTCTAGTCAGAACCTCATTCAATTCGGCGTAGAACACACCGTCCGCTACAAACTACAAATAAATAAATAAAACTCGACACAGTTACGGAACTAGCTCAAAATACGATGCAGCGAAAGAGATCGATAATGAAACTCACCTTTCTCTTCTTGCTGATCTGCGTCGCCATGTTGAAGTCTGCCGATCGCTGAAAGTCTGGAAACCCTAGAGTCGGGACAATGAGTGGTAATTACGAATATATAGTTTGGATTAGGGTTTCTGTGGCTCGTGGTCGGTTTCGTGCTCGAGCTCATTTGTAAATAAAATCAGCCCATTATCTGATAAATTCAGCCCATTAGAAAAAACTATCAGTTTTCAATATTTCGATTAGATGTGTAACCACAAGGAAACACACAAATATGATCACAAACTTCACGAGCCAATGATTTTTCAATGCTAATATTAATTTATTTTTATTTGTTAACCAAAAAAAACTTAGGGCTTGAATGGTATACCACTTATTCACATTTTCACGTTTTGAAAACGTGATTCCGCTATTTTTTACCATTCGTAACATTCATCACTTATTCACGTTTTCATGTTTTGAAAACGTGATTCCGCTATATATATAACTAGCGTGTTAAAAATATAACTATAGAAAACAACACGTGATTAATCTACTAAAACTAGCTTTTCGGCGTTTTGTAATTTTTCTGCAAAAACTTGATTCAGTTCAGTTTCTCCCGCCGACAATTATTCAGTTATTCCGCTATTCTGCTATTCATCTGACATAACATTCAAGCCCTTAGCCTCCTACTGGTGCTTTATTCATCATAGGCACGGGTCAATGTTTTTAAAACCGAACCGAATGCTAAACCAGATAAATAATTGGGTCATGATTCAATATGGTTCGACCCGGTCGAACCTGGTTCTTAAAAAATTTGGTTTTCTTATATATATATATATAAATAAAAATGTATGAAACATAATAACACTTTTAGAAAAACTTAAATTAAACATAAATGTTATAAAATATCGAATCAAATACATAATCAACATCAAATACTAAATTAATAACTATTTTTATCATATTAAATTTTTGAAAAAATTCTGATTTTTATATAATTTATGAAGAAATATCAATCTAAACTAGAAAATAACATAAATTTTCTAGTATAACACCACTATGTCAAAATATAATATTGTTTTTAATATTTTTTATAAAAAGAACATGAATTTCTATATTAGTTATTTATTTATAACATAAAAATATAACATATTTAACAAGTTAAATATCAAAAGTCTAATTTTAAAAATATATATGTTCAAAAATTATTGAACCTGTGTCAACTGGTTCGTTCGGGTCAAACGGTTTACGGGTTTTTGCCGGTTTTAGTTGGGTTTTTATCCGGCCTAATAAGTCTTGGGTTTTGTAGAAATCCAACCCGGCTATCAGTCCGGTTCATGGTTGAACCCGGTCCGACCGCCGGATCGGTCCGGGTTTAAAAACACTAGCATGGATAGAATACATGGACCCGAATACCCGAATCTGGATCCAAAAAAAAAAACACATACCCGAACTGATAGCATTTTTATCCTATTGGATATTTAGTTAGCCTATCCGTAGATATAGGTACGGGCATGGGTATTGCCCGAAATCCGAACGGGTATCCGAGGACTCGAATCAAAGGCACTAACCTACTAAATTTTTTTATCTTTAATATTATTAGCCATTAAGATTAGTCATTTAGTTTCATCATTCATGTCCATGAGTTTTATATTTTGGAAACTTGAAATATGAGATTATTCTTTATACTTAGTAAAACTTGTGTTACTATATGTAATATATATATAATTAGTTGTATAAATGTTTAATTATAACGTTTTTACACACATATGACATAAAATAGCATAGATAACCTCATAGATAATGCTAAGAAAAAAATATGATGGAACGACTTGTAAATTATATGCTTAATTTGATTTGGTTAATTTTTCCGAGTATTTTGGATAAAAATACTTATAAAAAACTGAAAATATCTGGGACCGAACCGAACCCAAAATGAACCCGTTTATTTTGGGTATTTTACAGGTATGACAATTTAGGACCCAAACAGATCCGGACCCGAAAAGACCCAACCCGAACACGAACCGAAACTTGGTCATAACCTGTATGGGTACTAAACTTCCATACCCGAATAGACCCGACCTGAACCCGAACGCCCAGGCCTTACATTACAACTAAACCAGTTGACTTAAATTTTAAAATTATGTCAACTGAATCGATTGTTCTTTTTTTTTGGTCAAGTTGCATTTCAAAAATTTCAGCTCCAAACCAATCTAGTACTCTCTGAGTCTGAGTTGAGAAAGGTTTGAACGGAGTTCTACTTTCTGCAAAATGAATATTGCAAATGCTTTGCTAGATTCTTAAAGTAGATACACTTCGTACTTGATTCTATGAATCTGCATGCTAAGATTATGATGCTAATGTGTTTTGATTCTTAAATCAAATCATCTACCTAATCTAAACAAAAAGCTACAGAAACTCTACACTATAAACATCATATCTAATCTCTCATGTTTCTCGAATCCCGTTATACACCATACCTCTTCAAAGCTTTACTTAAACTCGGCATTACATCGTAAGCATGGTAAGATCTTTTGTTCAATAATGGAACCAACCTATAACCAAACATCATAGATGTCAATAAAAATGAAATCAGTATTGTTTACTCTACTGTTTCCCTTTGATATATGAATGATACTGAATGCAGAAAGAACACGTACGATGATTAAAACCGATGTAAAACCGATAGAAAAGCTTTGATTGATGCTGCGTAGATAGTGGTCAAGTACAGTAGAAGATGTTGCCAAAAAGGCTCAATAGAAGACCTCATGAACCGAACCAAAACAACTGGTTTTAGAGATTATATTGATCTATATTATAAACAGAATAAGTCCATAAAGCAACAACTTCACTCACCCCAAAATCTGGTTCATGCTTGTATCTTCGTTAGGTACTCAATCACGGCTTTCCCAGGCTTTATGTTTGGTATTCTTGCGCCCATTTTGTTTAAATATAGGCTATTTCCTTAGGCAAGTTGGCCTACATAACAAAACAAGTAATCATGTATATGAAAATTCTTAATGTTCATGGAAGATTGAAATTCAGATTGAGAAAAGGGGGTAACTAATACTCACAATATCAAAGATGTTGAAGAGAAACACGAAAATGCATAAATTGAGTAGTAAACCCAAGGCGATGCCCCATCCATGCTTTGAGGGTGTAATATCTCCTTCACGTGAAACAAGAACGATGAACCCAAGATACTAAAAACAATACATCACCTTATTAGACAGCATGAGATGGTAGTAATAACACAAAGAAACATGAAACAAGAACAGTTAAAACATAAAATGTTCTTAGAGGGAGTTACCTTGCAAGAATGATGGGAAATGACAGGAGATAAGTGGTTGTAAGAATAGGCTGCATTCTTGTTGGGTTAATGTTAAATGGTATGTACGCCTCGATTATTGGAGAACCTTCTCTGCCCAAATGGCAAAAATATAGCATAAAAACAAATAGGAATAAACTACATGTTGCATCCAAAATTTATAAAAACATTAGGTTCCTCCTAGCTATATTGGCAACAATTACAATGTACAACAATCCTTTTTCCCACAAAATACTAATGACTAGTTATATATTACCTTGAAAAGTTATAAAAAATGTTATATATTACCTTGAAGCAGCAAGTTTAAAGCCACAATATTGTAGTTTTATCTTCCTGCAGCCCTCAGTAACAACAACATCGAACATAATTACTACCGTAAAAATGCCCAGCACGCCCAACAAGTAAGGCATAGAAAAGAAAATAAATCAATTGAGTAGAGAGGCAAATGAGAGTTGCTTCCATGAGATGTGGGACATGGAGGTATAATGTAAAGACTAATCATACGTTCAGGAAATATGAAGTAAGAAAACCTCTGAGATTTGATCGAGCATCTTGTGTAAGGTCTCCGTGTACCCCGTCAATATTCCCACACAAATATTTAGAGATGATCCATGACGTGTTAAAGCACAGAAACAAGTTATGAATTACCACATATTATTCCATTTTAGCATCACCATAAGCTACCAATGGTTAGGATCAAGCCAAAATCTAGACAATTGCATAGACAGAGTGAGAATAAAATATACCAAATCCAGATTGTGATATCGTATCACAAAGCCAAGTCATCATCATTGCACCGCATACTAGCATAGATGCAGTCAACATTACATGCTTGACCCTGAAAAAGCATGGATTCTTACTTAAGCATCAGTTGTCGCAAAGTTAATGATATAATTTAAAAGCAACATTTTTGCTACTCCGAACGTGAATGATCCCAACTAACTTACTGAATACTGGAGAGAAATGCAAGCCATCACTATAGCAAAGAGAAACGATAACCACCGTGTATAAAATTAGACAAAAACGATTTAGTATTGTTAATATAAATGTAGATTCAAAGATGGTAGCAATGTTAATATATTTTTTTTATAAAAAATGTAATGTTAATACATGTTAACTTTAAAAAACGAAGAAGGGTGTTTTACTATGCCATTGATTACCTACACTACCTATGTGAACGTTTAATTGAAGAAATGGAACCAAGACAAATTCCATTTCAATCATTTTGTATGATTAGGAGGTTCGAGTCACTAGGTTCATATGTCTTTTTAAAAGGAATATAAACCAAAATCATATTAAGAAAAATAAACTCATCATGTGTTACTGTGTATTTGAACAAAAAAAACTATTAACTAAAAATAGTAAATATATTCTACCACCGTCTATTTAAACCAACTCTAACTTGTATTCCCTCTGTTTCTTTATATATAAGTAGTTTTGCTATTATTATTTTGTTTCAAAATGTAAGTTGTTTTCATATTTCAAGGCAACTTTTAACTTTATTGAATATTGTCTGACTAATTATTTTTTTCAAATATTTTAATGATAGGTTAAAATATATTTTATATTTATAATAAATGCTACTTTTTGAAGAATTATTAATTTTCTTAAACTCCACGCTTTTAGTCAAAACAACTTACAATTTGCAATAGAAGGAGTATTTCGTTATCAAGTAATAGTCGATGTAAAATACATAAACATTAATCTATTCAATGCATGAGCCATAATACTAATTTTATATATTTTGTAACATTTGAACAAATTTTATGATTATAAAAAATTGTGGCATTAATAGTAGTATATTACATATTAGTGGAACTTAATGGATAAGTATGCATTGGATGTACATGTATAAAACATGTTCAAAATATTGATTTTACTTTTACGCAGTTATTATTTATATTAGATATCATATTATGGAATACATAATTATGATTTATGAGTACATGGACAACGTATACTAGACAAATATTCTTAAATAAATCAATGTGAACATCATTATGAAATTTTAATATCAATATTTATCTATTCTACTTTGTTCATGTTGCATATAAATATTATACACCATTTTGTCCACACCGATTTGTGGAATAAATATTTATGGATAACATGGATAAATTAGTATACACAAGTTGTGTTATAATTTTATGCTAAGTAATTTGTAATTAATTTAATCTCTGATATTTTGTTTTGTTTATAATACATTGATCTAAGTTGTAGAAATAAGGATTTTTAATCCATTGTCCATTTTACGTTGTACATATTGCCCATAAATGTTTCTTTCACAATATGATTACATTGGTTTGTAAAATGATGTCAACGTCGATTTGTCCAAGAACACTTGTTAATTTTGCGTTGTTCATGTTGCTTGTAAATACTCACTCTGGAAGATGATATTTACCATGTTGGATATTATATTGTGGAATGAGCATTTACGAGAACTTAAAAAGACATAATTGACAAGTAATCTTATATTAATTAACGTAGACATGGTGAAGAGTGATATTAATATCTCCATATTATTTTTTCTACGTTACCGTAAATATTACCTCCACAATATGTTATAAAACATTTTATATGATGGTATCCACATTGATTTGTAAAATAATGTCCATGTCGATTGTCCAAAAACACATCCATTTTACTTTGTCCACATTTTCCATATATGGTTCTGTAGGATTCTCCTAGGATCTAGGGTTTGATATATTGAATCACCAACCTCGTTCTTACCTTGTTACTGGCAGCGGAATGAATGGTGAACGAGATCAGTAGCGACACAGGTGCCTCGCCTCTACCACGTACACACGCACACAAGCTGGAAAACGGGATGCTAGTGCCGAATCTGTGGAATCTGTGAGTTTCTCGTGTTTCTGCTTTTCTGTCAGAGAGAGAGAGGAGAAGACGGCTAGGGTTCAGGTCGACCATATAAGCCTTTATATATCGACCTGGAAATAACATCATCAACCGTCGAACAAACCCGACTCGGTTACTTCATCAATCCGAAACATCAGTTTCGAAACCCGATATGCAACGATCGACACACTTAATGTGTCGATCGTCATACCTCCACGAAAAGCTTGCATCGATCGACACACTCATGCATCGATCGACACATATCATAAAACTCTATGTCAATGTGTATCCAATACTCATCAACATGATCATTACCATAATGATCATTTCCACATTCATGTTTCCAGTTTTCTTAGGTGTGTGACCCTATAGGATCATATAATACTGGCAGTAAGTCTACAACTTACAGACTGCAAGAGGCTTCTAGCAAAACATTGCAACCACCCAGTATTATACGAATGTCTGATCTCGACACACAACTATCATCAGGAGTGAGTACAAGTGTGATTTCAGGACACTATCCCAACAAGTTCTTCCACAAAATAATATTCATCATGAATATTAATTCGGTAAAAATAAGACAACTATATTCAGTATGTTTTCCACATATACATCCACAATATGTTTATCTACAAGATTTGAATTTTATGTATCATTTATCTCGTAATTTTTAAAGTATAAGATTTGATCCAATAATTAATAAAATAAATTAAAATGAATGCTATAATATAGAAAAGATATATTTTTGTCAACAAAAATATAATTTATAATATCATAAATAAATAAAGTATATCTTAAAAAGCCTAAAAACTGATAGAAAAATAAAAGGTAGAAGAAAAAAAACATTTTCTAACTAACTTAACTTATCTTTAACTCAAAATCTAACCAAATATCTTTCAAGTGAATGACCATTCATATATTGAGAACTATGGAAAAATGTACAATAACTTAAGTGCCTTCTAAACATAAAAAGACACATTGTCTTTTGAAAGTAACATATTAAGGCACATTGGCCATAAGAAAGGTTTTTTCAACTGTTCATTTTCTTTAATGGCCAACTTACCTTTGTAATGAGTTATGTTTTGGTTTGTATGTGACTAAAAAAGAAGGGGTTACAAAAGTGAGGTTAAAAAAAAACAAAACGTGAAGAGAAATAGGTTTTCTGTATTTATTTATTTATATAATATTAGACCATAAAAATTTATAATAGTTATTTAGGTATTTATTGATTTATGTAAAACATAAAATTATTTTAATTGATACTATTATTCATAAAAAAAAAAATTCTATAATTTGACGTCCGTATTGATATACATTTGTAGTTTTTTTTTTTTATAAAAACTTGTGAACGTTAAAAATGTATAGCCCAAATGCATTCACAAAGTATGATGGACAAGAGTTTTTGGACAAATCTACATGGACATTATTTTGGTAACTCCATCAATCATTTTGTGTATGTGTCCAAGTGAATGATTTGGTTTGGAACTTGTTGTTTCTTAACTTACTTCACGAGCATGTTCATTTAAAGTGGTTCGTATGGACGAAATAACCAAAAATTATGGTGGAATATATATATATATATATTCATATGTCCATTAGAACTTGTCCACAATAATGGATTTTAAAATTCTAATCTTTTTAAACGAAATATAAATCAAATGTCCATTTGCATGTGCCTATTAAGGAACATTTTAATAAGCTATATAGGTTATCGTGTGTCAATTGGATAGTGCCTAAATAGCTATCTAAACGTAATAAAAGTAAATTGATGTCCATTAACACATATCCATGAAGTTGTATACAAATTTCCACAACATAATGTCCACACGGACTTATTCATATTAATCTTGACTAACATTTATAAATCAATTGTCCATTTAAATTTGTCCACACGGAAAATGATAAACTATAAGTTCTAGTAAGCTAATATATGATTAATCTAATTTCTATTTAAAAACACATGTTTAAATGTTCATCTAACCGTGTCCACACGGACATTTAGGATGAATATGAAATGATTGTACGGTCAAGCCGTCATTGGATTAGTCGTCCATTGTGGACAACATTCTATGTATATATACTCCACATTTAATTTTTGCACATAGACTCGTGGACACACAATCATTTTGATATCCTATTTGTGCATATACAATTTTTTATAGATAATCATACATAGTTTTCATGACTCTTTTGGTTATTTCTAATATTCATTACGTGGACATTCATATCACTCCTTTGGTCATTACATAATTTTTATATTATTTTGGAGTCAGTCATACATAGTTTTCATGATTATTTTTAATATATATTTAACTCTTTTGATTTTTTGTGGACACATATTCACTTTAATTTTGGTTGTGTTTATATATAATTATTTTTGGATATTCCTACATCATAACGGATATATAAAGTATATTGACATTTGTGTATACAATTTCGTGGATAATATTTTCACATTAATACCGTAAAAAATCTTATGAACATTAATCCGTAAATACAGTGTTAATTCGTAGGAGTTTTTTCTAAAGATATTTTTAATAAATGTGAAGTGATCAATTTTTGAATAGACGTTTAGTTGTTTGTTGGGATATCTATTGTTAGCAAACACTCTATAAGAAAGACGATGTCTGTTAACATGAAAACGAACATATAACCTTTTGTGTAATTGTAAAATCATAATGTGACTACACACTTAAATAACTCGTTTTTCAAACTCAATACTCAATGTGGCTCCTTAAAATCACTCTTAATTCTATTTGCCAAAATATCATATTTTAATATTTTTATTGTTGTACTCATGTTGACATTATGTCACCATTTCTACTTTAACCAAGTAACGTTTTGATGCTAGGAAAAAACAAGTAACGACATTTCTACTTTAACCAAGTAACGTTTTGATGCCAAAAAAACAAGTAACGTATGTTCTTAATTCGCTTTTATTGCAAAAAAAGACATATGTTCTGAATTGTATACGACAGTTATCTACGTTTTCCGATAAAGAAATATTTAAATTGTAAACTAAATATTCAATTAATTTAATTTAGTTTTTATTTTTATGTTCTCGTCAGTAAGAAAACGACGATATTTGTCAAGGAGTTATAGCGGAAGTGGTGGTCACACCAAAATAACTTCGATGGAGATAAGAAGATTCATATCTAATTACATATTTGTTTTTCCGCAAAAGTTTTTTTTTTTGATACATCTTAGAAGTTTTAGGCCTTTGACCTTTAATCTTCTCCGGTGTTCGGAGCCAACCATTGATAATACTACGTTTAAGGCGTAAATCACTCCTCCTAAGTGGATTCGAACTAGGGACCTCCTTTATCAAGAAAATCACTAGACCAAAAGCCACTTGATCGAAAAAATTCTTTAGCAGGAGAAAAGATGCGATTTGAAGACAATTAGAGGAAACATACCATTTAAGCTGGGATAAAGAGGTGGAAGCAACATCGACATCAGAATTTTGCTAAAAAAAGTTTTATTGAACGAGTCTTTAGAGTTTCGAAAAAACTGTCTGTCAAGAGAAAGAAAAAGGAACTAAATCAATAGTATCAGAAAGCAGGTTGGAGCCAGATTTCCATATCTGGTATGAAAGTGTTCATCCGATGAAGCAATTTTCTTCAACTCAAATCCGCGGCAAAAATCTAATTTGTTTTTAAAAAGTGATGAAGACAATTTCGTAATTTTCACCTAATTTAGAAGGTTTTTTTTGGTTATTTAGGTTTGATTTTTATTTTAATTGGGCTTGATTGTAATCGTGGTTATGGATCAGTTAAATTATTATTAATATATTATATTTTAAAAAAAATTATTTAATTTAAAATTTGTGTAAATTTATGAAATAAAAAATGTATTTCTTTGTCCGAAACGTATTTCTCTTGTCTGATATCATTTCTGTTTGGTGAGAGACATGTTAGATTTTTGTTTTTGCCTTAATGAAAAGAAAAGGTATGTTGTTGTAGTGATATAAGTCTACACTCTATATCCTTCCAGTAATCGCAAACCCATCCGATCCAGTCTTCGTAGATTCCCTCTCTCTCGATTAGACCTCTAAATTTTTTGGATACTTTTCCATTTCATTACCAAACTAAAATCCACATCAGAGCTCTCTCTTTGTTTCCCCTTAACTTGTTTTGCTACTTCCCCTCTGCGACAAACCCTAAGTTTGCAGGGAAGAGGATCTAAATCTCGATTATTTATCATTTGGGTTTTGTCTAGATCATGGATTCCGAAGAAGACATGCTCGATGCGCACGATATGGATTCAGGAGAGGATGATTTCTACAGCGGGGGCACCGATGATTACAAGGATAGTGATGATGGGGAACCTGATTACGGGTTTGTTGAGGAAGAAGCTGACGATTCTGCCATGATCGCCTCCCATCGCTCTCAGGTGTGGGTTTCTCCTTCTTCTTCTTTTTTTGGCTCTACTTGGTCAGTTGTTGATTTGCTTGTTCAGTTACTCTTGGGTGTTAAAGCTATTGCCTTTTTTAGAACTTGTGTATGTTTTCATGACTTGGCTGCTGGTAAAGTTTGAAACTTCGGGTTTTCTATGAGGAATTCTCAGTTTTTACTTGGATATATTGTCTAATTGAGTTAGCAAAGTTCGTTGATTACTTTACTGAATAACTTTGGGACTTTGGGTGTTCAATTATACATTTCAAGTCTCTCTACAACTGCACTGTTAACTACTTAATTGTCTTGAACTTTTATGTTTACGAGTGGTGTTGTTTGGATCATTTCCCTGTGTTTTATTTAAGTTCACCATTTACATTTATTTTTGTGTGATCATTGACCCATGATTGTTGTAATATGGTTTCCTTCCAGAGAAATTTTTGTGTTCTGAGGGAGGAAGATATTCTCAGGCACCAGATGGAAGATATTGAACGAGTTTCCGTCGTCCTCTCAATAACTGAAGTCGAAGCGAGTATTTTGCTTCGTCACTATCACTGGTAAACGCCTTTGACATTTACTGTTTGATATTGCTACTCAGTGTTTTTTATCTCTTCTTTGTATATATCTCTGCTTCCTTGTTTATCTTCAACTTGTTTCAAAACAACTTTTTTTGTTTTCTGGTTATAATATCAAATGATCTCTATAGTTTTTCTAGAATGTGTATCCATGGTCATACTTGTGTGATTTCAGGAGTGTTGGTAAAGTTCATGATGAATGGTTTGCGGATGAAGAGAGAGTCCGGAATACTGTGGGCATATTGGAGGGTCCTGTTGTTTTACCATCTGAAGGCACAGACGTATGTCTTTTGAATTGTAGAATCTGAACACTGAAGTGGTTTTTACATATGTCTCACTTGATAATTCATGTCTTACTGACACATGATCTCATGTTTAGCTTACATGTGGAATCTGTTTTGATTCATACCCTCCTGACAAAATTGTGTCAGTTTCTTGTGGCCATCCTTTCTGCACTACGTGCTGGACAGGTTCGTTGTATTTTTATTTTTTGCTCTTTAGCATACATCTTTAATTTTATCAAAGAATGGGAATCACTAGTTTAAATTTTTTTCCCTGTATTTATCCGAGTTAGGTTTAGTTAATTTGATGTAGCTACCAAGATAATTTCCCCTCAATCTAATTGTTAATTCCAAAATCATCCATCTTTGAGTGTTCTGTAACCACTTTTGTGCTCCATTTTCCACTATAATATTTGTTGGTTTTACAATGTACGTTTTTGCAGGTTACATCAGCACAACCATTAATGACGGCCCGGGATGTTTGATGCTAAGATGTCCTGACCCATCTTGTCTAGCTGCTGTTGGTCATGATATGGTTGACAAATTAGCGTCTAAAGAAGATAAGGAGAAGTATAATAGATATTTTCTTAGGTCTTATATTGAAGACAACAGAAAGGTAAAGGCTACCTAGATAATTTAATACATTATTCATCACCCATGCTATTTTAGTTGGAGGGTTGAAATTCAAAATGAACTTAGCCTTTGTAACATGTTACTAGTGTTGTTGGAAAGTTTTGTTAATTTTCATGATTACATTATGTTTGCCATACTCTCGAACTATCTTTAATGTCTTTCGGTTGAGCAAAGTTCCAAATAATATTAGTCTCTCTCTCTATTATTGTACAAAGCGGTGTTGTTATCCCTGATCTTGCTTCTGCTTCGGTTATCTTGTTCAGATGAAGTGGTGTCCTGCCCCAGGGTGTGATTATGCCATTGATTTTGTTGCCGGGTCTGGAAATTATGATGTTTCCTGCCTGTGCTCGTTTAGCTTCTGCTGGAATGTAAGTTCTTGGGTCAAAGCTCATTAATTTGTTTACTCCTAATTTTTCTTATTTTTTTGTTGATCAATAGTTGTGTGTTAAATCTGAATTTTAGTGCACAGAGGAGGCTCACCGACCTGTGGACTGTAGCACAGTTTCAAAATGGATATTAAAGAACAGTGCTGAATCTGAAAATATGAATTGGTATACACATCTTTATCTTTTAGCTTTGCTAACTCCGCAGCATCTTCAGAGTTCTTATATTTCTTGCTAATCTTACGTTGCCTTCTTTTGCCCAGGATACTTGCCAATTCAAAGCCTTGTCCTAGATGCAAGCGGCCAATTGAAAAAAATCAGGGCTGTATGCATATGACATGCACACCGCCTTGTAAATATGAATTTTGTTGGTAATGCTTCATCTCCATCTCTAACTAACAACGTCTTAGTTTGGTTGTTTCTGTTTTTCTGCAATTTTGTACTAGAAGTGTGTTCTTTTCAATGCCTTACAGTTTAACCTTGTGACATAAGTACAAGAAACACTAATGATGGTGTGTATATAATTATACCTATAGGCTTTGTCTTGGTGCGTGGATGGATCATGGGGAAAGAACTGGTGGTTTCTATGCTTGTAACCGGTACGAGGTGGCCAAGCAAGAAGGACAGGTAAGACCTGGGGTAATTTTTTGATCCTTTGTGACATTTTTCTCAGTCATTTGAGCTAATATTTTTGATTAATGATATGGGTTCATCTTTCCTTGTTTTAGTATGATGAGACTGAAAGGAGGAGAGAGATGGCAAAAAATTCACTAGAGAGATACACACATTATTATGAACGCTGGGCAAGCAATCAAACGGTATGCACAATGCTATACTTCTTATGGCTAAGGAGGTTGTGTAAGTCTTCATCTTTGATTTTTTTATTTTCTTTTGTGTGATTTGACAGTCGAGGCAAAAGGCTATGACGGATCTGCAGGAATTGCAGACGCATAATGTAAGAATTATTATGTTGTTTAGAGTTTTATTGCTTTCTGAATCTTCTCTTACTTTTAGTGAGTTATAGTCTTCATCCTTGAAATGAATATAGTTGTGAAAGGATGGCAATCGTGTTCTTGTCACTAAAATTTGCAATTTTGTCGTCCTCTTTTCAGTAGACTGAGCAATTCCCTTGGTTATGTTGTTGCAATGTTACCAAATGTTTCCTGGTCATAAAATGGATCGCAATCGTCTTCTTGTTGTTGGTCTGCTTTTAAAGCTTTTTTCATGTATCTATTTTAAGTATTGGCATGCATTTGAAATTCTTGTGTTTATTCGTGGGAGGGAGGTTCTGTTTTCAAAAAAGTAGAAGGTTTTGGCTGTTTCTCATACTCTGTTATCTACATTTGACGTATCTCAATTTCTGCCAGCTTGAGAAGCTTAGTGATAAACAATGCACACCAGAATCTCAGCTCAAATTCACCTTAGAAGCTTGGCTTCAGGTAAGCAGATAAAAGTGTTTATATAACCAAGTGAGTAATTTTCCATAGCATTTTATTAACAGCTCCTCATGTGATTTTACCACCGCAGATCATCGAATGTAGACGAGTCTTGAAATGGACATATGCATATGGATACTACCTACCGGATCATGAACATGCCAAGCGACAATTTTTCGAGTATTTGCAAGGTCAGCACACTCATGTGTGGAATGTTTTATAGTGCATCTCTGTCCATTGCTTCAGAAGCAGCTTAACTTTGTCGTATTGTTCAGGGGAAGCTGAGTCAGGTTTGGAGAGGCTCCATCAATGCGTAGAGAAGGACTTGCTTCATTTTGTCAACGCGGATGGCCCATCAAAAAATTTCAATGACTTCCGGACAAAACTAGCTGGTTTGACCAGGTAAGCGTTTTGTCTGCATACATCTATCATGTTGTTTGATAGACAAGAAGAAAGTATTTCAGATCGTCAGACAGACCCTGTGGAATATAGTTTGTGTAAACCCAGATAAGTGACATAAGTCTGCTATAATTAAAGGAATGAAGCCATACATTATGTTCAAGGCTCATAGTCAGGTCATGTGGTAGTTCTCCGAAGTAGCTCCCAGACCTAGTCGAGACTTTCAACTCAAGATTCTGCTCACGTTGTGTAGGAAACTAAACCTGTGCTTCTATTGTTCTATCTTTGCAGCGTAACGAAAAATTACTTTGAGAATTTGGTGAAAGCTCTAGAGAACGGTCTTGCCGATGTAGACTCACACGCGGCTTGCAGCAGCAAATCAACAAGCTCTAAATCAACAGGTTGCAGTAGCAAAACAAGAGGTAAAGGCAAAGGAAGTTCCAGAACTGGTGGATCCAGCAGAAACCCAGATGACAACTGATGAGGAATAATATATATCATGTCCTCGTTAAGGTACAAAACCCGAATTGGTCTTAAGATTACTTCAGCAGTCTCTTTGGACACCCCCAAACTGCACTTGGATAGTGAAACTCCAATTCTTCTCTTGTGCGTGTTTGCGGGTTTGTGATAAGTTTCCTGCTTATGTATAGTGTACAAGAATATCCCTGTGTTATCTCTACACACATTGTGACTTTACTTATGTCATCTGCTCTGCTCTGACAGTCTCTGTGAAACCAAATGTAGCGACCTAGTGTCTTGGCTTCACTTGACCAGTCTCTGTTTGTAATATTGAATTCAAGTTACATCTCAAGAATAAGTTTTATATTGAATCTTTTGGTGTTTAATTGTTTAACTTTGTATCCAAATTTGGTACAAGAGTTTCTACTTTAAGCCCATCAGATCACATTTTCTTTGTCACTTGTAGCACCAAAAACAAACAGATTAAAAAGGAAATCAAAGAGATCTGTTCTGTTTCTTTCTTGTTCTTTAGTTTCTTAGACCTGAAGGTTTATAGGTTTTGGAGTGGACAAGCTCCATTGATTTGTTCTTGGGAGCCTCAAGTAGCTTAGCTTTCTTCCTTGCTATAGGGAACTCCATTGATTGTGATTTAGGACCATTGTCCCCAAAATCTTCTTTGAACATCTTGATGCTCAAAGCATTCAACAACGCTCTTGAGTACTGCCTTGACGCCATCTTCCAGTCTGTCCCTGATTTCATCATTGCCTTAAACTCATCAAAGCTTATCCGTCCATCCTTGTTGAGGTCGACATCAAAGAAGATATCTTTGATCCACTGGTCACCACCGTGGCCTAGATTATCATCGAAAAGAGCTTCTTTGAGCTCATCTAGCTCAATATATCCGTTCCCATTCCTGTCAAAATACTTGAATGCTTCCTGCAAATGCTTATCACATCCCATTCTCTGCAAATGTATTGCCAGTGTGACGAACTCTTCACAGCTTAACATCCCATTTCCATCTGTATCTGCAGCATCCATTAGCATCTTCACATCACCATCGGGAACAACTTGTCCAATCTTCTTCAGCCCATCTCTTAGTTCCTCAAAAGTCAAGTGACCGTTCTTATCAGTGTCCATCGTTTGAAACATCTGTATTATCCCTGCTATCTCCTCGTTTGGTAGATTGTCCGCTACAATCTGAAAGATTGGTAACAAATTTTGTAGAGAGGTAATAAAATTTATAATATTTGTGAAATCAAGAAAGTTTATATATATTACACTGAGGACTTTCTTCTTGAACCTGTTCATCAACAAGAACTGTTGAATCTTGGTCCTCACGTTATCTCCAAGATTCACGTTCGGTGCTCTCTCTGCGTTCTGGATCCATGGATGTTCTATAAAACCATAGTTTTTTCGATTAACTAATGTCGTTTATTAATCTTATTATATAAATAATGAAATGTTATTATCATTTTAAGTTACCAAGCACTTCTTGAACTGTGAGACGGCTGTAAGGATTTGCATCAAGCATGTTTTTAACGAGCTCTTTGGCTTCATTTGAGACTTTTGGCCATGGATCTCTCTCGAAATCGATGTTCCCTCTCACGATTGCATGAGCGATTCCTTCCTCAGTCTCTGCCCAAAATGGAGGAACACCACAAAGCAAGATATAGAGGATAACACCAGCGCTCCAAACATCGATCTCAGGACCGTAGTTTCGTCTCAAAACCTCTGGAGCCATGTAATAAGGACTTCCCACAATCTCGTTGAACCGCTGGGCTGCAATATCCATTCGGTTAAAACAGAGGTTTTCTTCAAGAACATAACATAAATAATCAAACTTTTGTAATTTTGTACCGGGTTTGAAGAAGATGGAGAGACCAAAATCAATAGCTTTGAGTTGTGCAGACTCAGTTCCATTCGAGAAGAGGAAGTTCTCAGGTTTAAGATCTCTATGAATCACTCCATGTTCATGACATACCTTGACAAACAAGAAACATTAAACCTAAAAAAAGGCGGGAAAAACGATACAAAGAGATTTGAGTTCTTGTTTTTTTTTTTTCAGACCTTGACAACTTCAAGAATGGTTTTAGCGACAGAAGCAGCGGCGCGTTCAGTGTAATGACCTCTCGCCACAATACGGTCAAAAAGCTCACCTCCTTCACAAATCTCCATGACAAGATAAACAGCATCTTTGTCCTCAAAAGCTTCTTTAAAGCTAACAATGTTTGGATGTTTTGGTAAACAACTCATGATCTCAACCTCTCTTCTTACATCCTCAACATCTATTTCTGTTCTTAGCTTCTCCTTAGATATCCTCTTACATGCAAACCTGCCCGGTTTTGGTTTTTCATGATGAAATCAAACTAAACAAAACGGTTTTGTACGAAAAGACTCAAACTTTACGTACCTTTCTCGAGTATTGATCTCGATACATTCATGGGTGACTCCAAATTCACCACGGCCTAATTCTTTCCCCAGTTCATACTTGAGGTGGATGCCATCTCCAATAGGCTCAGGAAGAACACGGCTAGGTGGCTGGAAAATCAATCTCCGGGAAAGATTAGTTGAACTGCATGGATTAGAAGAGGATGTTTTGTTATTACTAGAACTGTTTCGCCTTCTTACCGGTCTCTTCCCAAAAGGAGAACCTTTCAATGGCGACGAAACACAGCTTCCCATGGGATTTTGTTTTAAGGGTTTTCTTTGAAATAATATCCTCCAACGGTTTTGTTATCGATGAATAACAATCGATCACAAGAAGGAAATGTATTCAAGTGCACCACCCCATGGGAAGGAAGAGATAAAGCTTTTGTGCTCAAGTTTCTTTTTTTCTTTTTCTTGGGTCTCTCTTCTCTCTTCTTCTGATTTTCTTGATTTTGGTTTTTTCTATGTTTATTTGTTGTTTGTTTGAAAGATAGGAAGTCCTAAAAGACAGGAGAGATTGAGAGAGGGAAATAAAAAGATTGGATGGATGGAGAAATCTTTCTATATTTGGTTATGACTATCTGTTTGGTAAAAGTTTTTTACACAAATCTGTTATGTTTGTTGCTGTTGCTTATGTTTTCCTCTGTCCCGCCATTTTTCCTCTGTCTAAAGATTACCAATATCATTTATCCGTTGGTTATTCAAATCATAATCTTATTTAACTTGTGTAACAAGAGATATCCGTAGTGGCATATTCAAGGAGCATGGGATTGGGAGGGATTATATCTTTGGACCAAGACATCTCAACTTGTGTAGCAAGAGATATTATGTTGTTATGAAATTTCAATTAAGTAACAGATCGTAAATATTTGGATCTGAGTGTCCAAACAGAGTATGTATAAGCTAAAAAGGATAAATTTTAAGTGTGAGGTCGAGGAGATTCTTCGTAATATAAATTAGGTTGAGACCGAGAAATAAACATGAAGAAAAAAAAGGTCGTCAATCAGACCATCTCCTTATAAATAGACATATGTTCGTAGCTATTTATTAAAAGCTCAGAATACACAGTTTCCAATGAATGTGATTAAAGAAAAGTAAATTTTTCTATTTATAGCGAGTATGTTTGTACTTTTATGCGGACCATTTTCTTAATGAATTTTCCTAATGAGTTGATTAGTTCCATGAGTCAAGCAGATTTGAGTCAAGCTTATGAATAAGTAATAAATTCATATTCGTAGTGGCATGTGATATTCATGGCTCATGGGAGAGACCAGGCCCGGCTCTAGGGGAGTGCCAAGAGTGCAGATGCACTGGGTCCAAAAAATATTTCCAAATTTATAAAAGATTTAGGGTCCAATTTTTAGAAAAGATGGTTAAAAAACTCAAAAATTATTTACACTTCTACATAAACTTTGAACATTTTTTTTATCTAGCACAGGGCCCCAAATTCTTTTGAGCCGGGCCTGGGAGAGACACTCGACCCGATCCGACCCTTATCCTTATCCGATATTAAATTATCTATTTGGATAATGAAATTTTTTTTAGCGAATAAAAATACGGGTCGAATTATCCGTTTGAATTGTTAAGATTTTAAATTTTTATAAAGTTGTATAAATATAAAGGAGATTGTATAATAAATAAAAAAATTATTTAATGAAAATAATGTAGTAATGTTATTGTTAGATACACAAATTTATTTGTTTGGTTATCATTGTTATTTTATTAATGTATGTGATTATAGAAAACTTTAAAAGAGTTCAAATACTCAAACTACTCAATATTATCTGTACCATTTAAGAATTCGGGTAATAAACGAATAATGATTTTAACTATCCGAATCGACTTTACCCGTTACTACCCAACCCATTTTTAAGAATACATTTCGGATAATGATTTTTGATACCCAAAATACACTTATCTCATTCGTACCCGTTTCTACCCGACTCGTACCCATCTCTACCCGCAAACACACAGGCCTATCTTTGGACCAAGACATCTCAACTTGTGCAGCAAGACGAATGTTACATTATTTCAGACACGCGCTTGGATCAGTCACCAAAGTCGATTACTAAGCTAACGGTTTTACATGGTTTCGTTAGCGAGGTGTATTGTTGCTTCAATTCTCATTACAGGCTTACAATTTTTTAAGGATTTTTACAAACATTTTCTCTGTCTGGATCCCTACTTAACTTGTTAAGTCCAGACAAAAGTAGTGGCAAAGTGGGAGAACTTGTGTTTTTTATTTGCCATTTAAAACAAACTTTTAGAAACAGAAATTATAATCATTCAGATGTTCTTCTTTTATTATGAATAAAAAGCAAAAATAAAAAGAGAGAGTTCAACCATCATCTTTCTTGAAAATTTCACTCTGCTGGGACATTTTGCAGATAGTGTTCTGGCAAACAACCTCAGAGGAACTTTCTATGCGGTCTGCCTGCATCTTCGTCTTGCATATGCTGTCAAAATTCAAATTTTTAGTATGTTAGCTCGACTCTAATGTTGTGAAGCAGAAGACAACATAACACACATATATATCTTTTCCATTTTAATCGTTATTTAAAATATTTCCACTAACAAGCAGTGACATAGAGCATCAATCACATAAGTCTGCCCCTTGGCACGATAATACATATATTCAAAGGGCTCATAGTTCATAAATTAAACTGAAGCATAAAAAATACTGCTAAGTCATTTATTTCATTGATGATGAACAGAGTACACCAGAAACAAGTCTTTATAAACAAATAAGCACATACTCAAATAACCATTTATAGCTAAACCCATCAAGACTAAAAGGGTGAGCATATTTAAACACAATGCACATAGATAGCAGTTGAACAATCTTGTTTCTTCAACTACTTTTGGCAATAGATCAACCAAACAAAAGAATGTGAATAAGAAGGAATAGAAAACAAGCATGAAACAATACGACTCGAGATTTCTCCAGCCCCAACTCTAAACAAAGTCAAACGGAAAATCAAGAAGAAAGTTTATCATTCACTAATTGTATCATCAACTTAGAATGGTAGTATCAGTATCACATACATAGCAAAGAAAGAAAAGGAATTGATCTGATTCAAATACACATATCTTCAGCAGACGCAAAATCTAAACCAAATTAACTTGATCATAAGATTCAAATTCATACGAGATCACACTAATATGAAAAAAAATTAGGGCACAAAAACAGACATTGACCATTTCTGAGTTAGAGAGAGAGATCGAAATGCAAATCGAATCGAGTGAAATAGAGTGAGAGAGAGAGATTGAACTCACAAAATCTTTGACGATTCCCTTGTAGACGATGATCGGGAGGGCAATGCCGAATATTCCGATGAGAGCGAAGTTGCGACGGGTCCAACGGAAATTATGCTCGAGATTCTCCCTGGCGGATCCCCAGTCCTCGATGAACTTGTTCTTGTTCGTTTCCATTCCCCCACCCATCTTCTTCGCTTTCTCGAGATGTTACCCTTCTCTTCAATGCTTTTAGCTTCTGTGAATTTGAGAGAGTCTCACGACTGGTTGGAGGCAGCTCAGATAGATATCGGTTTAAGTCAAAAAAGTTATTTGGTTCATTGTTTTGTTTTCTCTAAATAGGTTAATTTTTACGCAACGCGTAGGATTTTATACCGCTTTCTCTCTCTTAGAGAGAACTTTCTCTCGTTTCTCTCAGTTCCCTATTCTCATCTTTCACAGAGATGATTCGGGTTTTGGTCTAGCGGTCATGTAATTTTTTGTTGTGTTTTCTCTCCGATCTTAGATTCGATCTTTGATCGATTTGGTTTTCGTTGTTTTCTTTCCGCTTGCTCTGAATAATTCACGGTGTTATTGCGATGGCGGGCTTATCTTTTTCGATTAATCGCACTTAGCTGGTTTTTCCGGCTCCTTACGACTTCTCGTCGTCGACCCTACTTCCCCTCTTTCTTTCGCTGCTCAAATCTCTGTTCTTTCTTTGCTTCGTCCTCGTCCCTTTTTTTGCAGGAATTAACATCGTCTTCGCACCACCGCTTTGAGAACAAGTTGATGGTGGATTCTGATGGGTTCTTAATCCATACGGCGACGACGTCTCCTCCAGTTTGGTGGATTCCGGCGAAGTTTTAGTAACTGCTCTTCCTCTTGATGCAGGTGATTTGATCGGTGGTCTCGGGAAGTTTTGGTCAGCGGATGGTCCACGGTGCTGTAGAGAGGTGGTCCGATGCGTCTCGGCTTCGTCTTCCTCAACGTTTGCCGGCGATTTCACGGCGATTTCACGGCGGTTTTTCGTCAAGCGACGTGTGTCACTGCATGTCCAGATTCGATCGGAGTTTGCCGCGTGGCAATCTTATCTCCGCGTTGGGCTTTGTCGGCTTGTGTCGTTTTTACTCTCTGTAGCAGCTTCGGCCCATTAGCTTTTTTAACGGCCTCGGCCCATGCAATAAACGATGTTGACCAAAAAAAAAATTTACGCTAGAAAACAAGTTGGATTTTTGTCTCTTGTGAGAATTCACCAAACTTAGTTTTTTGATCTACAGGATATTTGTATCTTTGAGTGGCGATAATCAGAATTTATTGCAAGTATCTTTTTAAAAAGGTAATTACATTTTTGTATCTTTGTAAAAGTCATTGCAATCTTATATTTTTGTTTACTATTTGTATGTTAAAAAGACTAAAACACCCTTATGACATCCTTATCATGTTCCATCATATATATATATATATATATATATATATTTTTTTTTAATCCCACGCATGAACAATACACACGGATGAATTGTGCCATAACATTTTGTTTTTTGGATGGATAGTGCCATAATATTCTGTCTATAGATCACATTAATTTGACTTTTTGGATTACAATAGTGTTGCTTTTTCGATGGATAGTGGAACCAACATATTTTTTTGTGTCCACAGATTACAATAATGTGAACTTTTTGTATAAACAGTATCCATAAAAATGTTGTGTTTTCGATGGATAGTGGAAACAACATACTTTTCTATCCACGGATCACAATACTGTAACTCTTGATCACCTATTATCCATCAAAAACATATATTATGTGATATAATCGTGGTAGTGTCCACGAATAATCGACATTGTGGTGTGGTCCGAAAAGGAGTATCCTTTGATTATAGTGGATGGTCTTTATAATGTTAACCGTCCTGTAAAATCATATCCATATAGCCGCATAACCACGAAGAGACTTGCGGTTCTTGTTTGGGCAATCTACAATTTTTTCGTTGCATTTTTGTCAGGGTACTAGTATGCGTGGACAGAGGGTTACCGTCGACATATAGCAGTAAGGGATCAACTGTACAATTCATGACAGAAAGAAGAACTAAGCGGTGTAAAAATATAAGAATGACCTACCATCTATATCTAGTTATATTTAGTAATACAACAAAATTGTGAAGCCTCCATAAAGCAGTTGTATTTGATGAACTATAAAATCTGACTTTGTTCGAGATATAGATGACAAAGTGGATAGCTATCCATGGAATGGTGAGCACCGAGAGCATAGTTTTTTTCCATTTTCAGTATCTAGTGGATAACATACTTGGTTTAACAGTTCCCACGATTGTGAATCCGATGTGAACTCTTGACCACCTATTATCCATCAAAATCGTATATTATGTGATATAATCGTGGTAGTGTACAAGAATAATCGACATTGTACGTCTGAGCTTTTAAAGTTGAGAGGTGGTGTGGTTCGAAAAGGAGTATCCTTTGAGTATAGTGGGTGGTCTTTATAATGTTAACCGTCCTGGAACAGCATATCCATATAGCCGCATAACCACGAAAAGACTTGCGGTTCTTGTTTGGGCAATCTACAATTTTTTCGTTGCATTTTTGTCAGGGTACTAGTATGCGTGGACAGAGGGGCAGTAATGAATCGACAGTACAATCCATGATAGAAAGAAGAGCTAATCGGTGTAAAAATATAAGAAAAACCTACCATCTATATCTAGTTATATTTAGTAATACAACAAAATTGTGAAGCCTCCATAAAGCAGTTGTATTTGATGAACTATAAACTCTGACTTTTGTTCGAGATACAGATGACAAAGTGGATAGCTATCCATGGAATGGTGAGCACCGAGAGCATATTTTTTTCCATTTTCAGTATCTAGTGGATAACGTACTTGGTTCAACAATTGCCATGATTGTGAATCCGTGGACACAAGGGTTTGTTGCGCCCACTATCCACCCAAAATCAATATTTCCTTTTATCTGCTTTTAATCCACGGGAAGCGCCTAGCAGGTAACATGATCGTCGCATTATCCACGCGGATGGATAGTGGACAGCTAGTCTAGACTATCCACTCGAAACTTCTGTATTAACTCCGTTTTTTTTTTGAATTCCGGTACACCAACCGATGATTATATCTTCATTCCGGTAGTTTATATTGCCGAAAATCTCACCTCCGCAATGCTATCCACCGTAAAAAAAAAGTAAAAAAAAATTAAAGTAAAAAAGAGAAGAAAAAAAAACAAAATGAAATAGTGATAAATATTATATGTGGAGCATTTTGGTCTTTCTAACACGCAAATAGTAAAAAAAAGATACAAAATAGCAACAACTTTTTAAGAGATACAAAATAGCAAGAAAAATATTGTAAAGATACATCTAGTGCAATTGACCCCGATAATCATGGGTGAATTGCACTGAGTGTATCTTTTATATCTTTTTCTTGCAAATTGGTATCTTCTTAAATGTTTGTTCAATTGTGTATCTTTTTGTGATGAGAGAGACAATGAAAAGTCAAAAATGCCCTTAAGACTAAATGACCTGAGCAATTACTCAATTGCTAACTAGAAATTTTATAGTTGGGGTAATTTAATAATTTATCAGAGGCTTTTAATTAAGGGCTAAAACAAAAAAGGGGAAAAAAAGCTGGTCTCTTTCGATCTTCTCTCTTTCGATCTTCTCTCTTCTACATCAACAGTAAGGTAAGCTTGACACAATTAGAAATAACCAATTTTGTTTCGACCCCCAATCTGAGAATGAAACTCATGCGATTGATTTTGTATTTTTCAGGCAATGGTGGAAAAAGAACTACCGAGCAGATTGTACAAAACAGATCGATATCCAGATGGTAGACTGAATATATACTCCAAACCGGAGATACTAAACAAAGTTTGGCAGCTATTGAAGGATACGCCGGAGTGGGAGAGATTACAGGATTCTAGTTTTGGAGATTTGTTTAGGCTCCCGGTAAAGCAGTGTTCAATTTCAGGGAAATTGATACATGAGCTACTGGGGAGACAACTAATTACGAAAAAGAAGTACGAGTTGAGTACAGTTTTTGCAGGGCAACCACTGCAATTCTCATTAGTTGAGTTTGGAATGATAACATGCTTGAATTGTTGCGAGTTCCCGGAAGAAGAAGACACAGAAGATCGGAGTATAGTGGTGGTGAGAAGTACTTCGGAATGGGAAGATTTATTTGGACAGATGAGTAAGACCATGAAGAAGGGTGACCAAGAGGTTAAGATTTCAGACATACTTCAAATGCTTGAGGATAGAGACATGGATGGAACAAAAAGGTTGAAGCTTGCGCTGATATGTATTGTTGATGGAGTGCTTATTTGTAGCAACCAGGTTGCAAAAGCAACGCCGGAGTTTGTTGAGATGCTTAGCGATGTTGATAATTTTTTGAGCTATCCATGGGGAAGAGTGTCGTTTCTTAAAACAATTAATTCAATGAAACCTGGCCCGAGAACGGGAAAAATTGGTGAAGATCCGGTTAAAACATTCAGAACTCAGCTGCAGCAGCAAACAAAGGTCGTCTATGGATTCCCGCTTGCATTCCAACTTCTAGTTTTCCGATGTATTCCCGGATTCTTGGAGAGGATGTCTGACCATGAATCAACTATGAGCTTCATGGATACTTCTTTCGAAAGGATCCTAAAAAACAACTGGATTAGTAGTGAGACTGTAATAGACGTAGAGTTTGGATCTGAGGTATGTGTAGTTCCGTATTGTGAATATTAAAACAAATCCGTGTATCCATACAGATGTGGTATTTTTCTATGTACAAGTAAAAGTGGTACCATATTTAAAACCAATGGGACCATTTGGAGAGGGCTGGGGGGAGTGGATAGACGAGATTAAAGATAAGAAGTTGGTGTATCTTGAAAATCTGGTGGATAGTGATCACAACTTTAAGAAGGAGGAGTGGCCTGGGGGAGATTCTTCGCAGAAGCTCATTAAATACGTCCGAAAGGCTATTGTAGAGAACAAAAAAAAAACCTTCATTACTCGCTATTGAAGATGGCATTGAACACGTATCAAAGACTGTTGGGGATAACAAGAAGAGAAAGCTACCGTTACTTGCTATTGAATATGGAAGTATAACAGAGACAAGTTCTGTTGGTGATGATAAATTCAAGAGTTGGGTGGAGAAGAAAATCGAGAATTTGGAAAAAGAGGTGGCGTGGTTGAAGCGGAGAAAGACGTCAAAGGATTGTAGGTTGCGTGGAATCAAACGTCTGAACAGCCCAGGCCAGAAGTGTACGTTGACAGGGATGAAGAGAATTTTTTTAGGTGAAAGAGAAAAGGGGAAGAAGGATAAATGTAATTCCAAAGGGGCGGAGAATGTTAATACTGGAGTTGGTGATCAAGGTGTTGGAAGTCATGCGACAGACGAGGGCACTAATCGGGATAATGTGAATTCTATTATTTCTCAAGTTATCAACAGTGTTGATGAAACTTTTTTCGATCAAAAAAATCTGGGATCTGAATTTAACATTGGCAATTTTTGTACTCAGCTGGATGACACAATTGATCCTTGTAAAACAAGGGATGAATCAATTGTTGGTAGGGCGATGCAGCATATGAGAATGATCAAAGATGGGGAGGAGGAAAAGCACTCGAAAGATGTTTTGTATGCAGCTCAAAGTTTAGAAAACCTAGGAAAATGTGGGGTTGTAAACAGTGCTATGTTGAATCCATCAAACCAGGTGATATGCTGATATGCTGAGTTTGCATCCATAAGTTATGGTATTTGACTAATTGTACATAATATTTACTTTGCGGTGGTCTTAAATCTTTGGGATTTAGCATGGCGAGTCCAAAACAGGCAGCCCTGTGGAGGGATATGAAGGCGATGTGTTGGCCAAGAGTGAAATTTGTGATACAGAAGAAAGGGAAGTCATTCAGCATCAGGTAATTATGGAGACGATTGCATGCTTTAAGTAGATAGATATTTATGGATACGTTCGCATGCTTTAAGGTACAGAAGGACTCGGAGGTTCCATTGCAAACAAAATCTGATGACATACGCATGGAAATCGCAGTGGATATTTCCAGGGTCAATGACGAAGAAGGACAAGAGGAGTTAGCTGGCGAGAGAGTATCGATGGATAGTGAAGTGTGTACTACCTTTATGGATACCTTTGAAACCTTGGATTAATTGGAGTATTATCCATTTGCTAGATTTGGTAGATATAAGTTTTGTATGGATGTTTGGCAGGTTAATAGAGAAGAGCGTGAAGAAATAATTGACGGTGCATCCATTGGAAACAAAAGTGATAATGCTGCTGCCGGGATTAAACAAACAAATGGACAAATGCAAAGCCAAATTGAGAGTTCATTAAGTCAGAATTCCACGGGAGATGGAGAACTGGAGAAAGATAGTAAGAAAGTATCCACTGACGATGAAGTGTGTACTGCGATGGAGGTTTGTAACGCTTAACAGAGGCTGTTGAAGATAAGCTTTTGTATAAATGTCCTTATTAAAGGGAATAACAAGGTTAGTGTATTTTTTTGGGGCAGAGCAATCCAGGGAATCATGTTGAAGGAAATAAGGAGGGAGTATCCATCTGCTGCGATCTCGGAAGAATGATGGATGGACCGAAGTCTGTGTGTGGTGAAGAAGAGGCAACGGGAAAAGAGTCCGAAGTTGTCTGTGAACAAAAAGATGAGGAGATACCCATGGAAGGCAAGGTGGACAGTTCCTTTAAGGAGAACAAAAAGGTAGATGGACATACGACAAAGGAACCAGCGAAGGTAGTTTAGTAAATGTGTATAAAAAATTTGGACTACAGAATAAAGAAATTAATTTTTGTGTGTGACAGGAAACAGTAGGTGTACCCTTTAATGAAGCAGTTAGCTTAACAAGGAACAAGCCTAAAAATAAGAACCACGGCCGCAAAAAAAGGCAGGGAAAATGAAAATATTGAGTGGTAGGACTGAAGAACCGGTTGAGCTAAGCGATTCTTCTCCCCCACCCAAGCGTGTTAAAGAAAGTCCATCGAATGATGAGATTGAGCTAGCTCGGGTATTTGTAGGGTTAAGGGAAAGCGAAGATATGTATTTTGAGCACAAGGACGCCTGGGAAGAAACGCTGAAACTATTCCCAACGAGGTAATAAATAACTGTGCTTATAGAAAAGGATAGTATGATAGATGTACTGACATGCCGTGCAATTTGTAGGAAATACGATCTGAAGAACTTGATGTTTGGGGAGGTGGCTATCAATAACCAATTCTTGCTTGACATTGCTGAGCCGAAGAAATTTTTGAACACAACAGTAAGTAGTTTGAAAGTTTGTTAAATATAATGGAATAGAAGAGTAACATGTATGGTATCTGGGTACTTCAGCATATGCAGGTACTTGCAGAATACATATACTTCAAACATGCTAGGTACTTCGCAACGGAGAGGGTGGTGTTCCTTCCACCTTGGTTTTCCAACCATTTGCAAGGGCGACATAGGAGCTTTATGAAGTAAAAAAAACCGCGAGAGTACCATTGGGACGAACGCATGAAGGAGTATGTATACGGGGAGTGGACGCACGGCCGGGCAAAGGCAAGGTGGTTTGAAGATGTCTCAACAGCTTACGTTCCCATGAATTGGGACGGCGATCACTGGGTTGGGGTTGTTATTAATTTAGATTTAGAGACCGTTGAAATATTAGACCCGTTGCCAATCCATAACAGTGCTGTCAAAGCTGCTACAAACATTGCGCCAATTGTTGAAATGATTCCCTACATTGTGGAGGCATTCTTCAAGCTCGACCCAGAGAGTAACAGTATGAAGCCGAGGGAGAAAACGAAGCCGGGGAAACAGGAACTGAAAGGGAATTTACCGCCTTATTCATGGAGTCGGTTAAAGACAGTGTACACGAATGATCGAGTAGGTGATTGCGGACCTGTTACAATGAAGTTTCTTGAGTTGAATGCCCTAGCTAGCTCAGATGGAATAGAAGCGATGACAGATGAATTTGTGGACCAGTTTAGGCAGGAGTATGCCATGGAGATATATAAGAAGTGGATAGTACCACAAATTTACGAATGAACTTTTATCTATTCTGAGTGATTTGTAACATTCATGGATTGTGAGTTATGTGTTTGAGACGTGAGGAAATGTTCGTCTTTCCGAACTTGGAGTATTTGGTTTATGTGTGATAACATAAATTAAGTGTTGCTATTTTGATAGGTATCAATTCGATTATGGGTGGATAGACAAATTGAAGATAAGTGTGGGTGGACAGGTGATATGAAGTTAGTCTATGGATTCATACTTAGCAATATTTATGAAATGGTAAAATGCAAATTAGGACGGATAGCGATATTGGTGAAGGTATGAATTGACGTTGGACTTAAAATGATAAATGAAATAGATATAGGGACGATATAGATAGTTAATAACTGAGAGGAATATTAATGAGTGGATATATCTAAGAAAGCTATGTGGCTAGCATCTTACATGTTTGAACCTAGAAAGTGCGTTGATAGACAGCATGTTGAGTTTATAACGTTGTTGATATTATTATTTGTATGTAAATAATGGATGGGAATATAATATATGAAAATAGGGGATAATGTAGAGTAAAACAAATGGATAGCGTGGAGGGTAATAAGAGCAACGTATCCATATTTGGGGAAGATTATACACCGAGAGTTTTGATTTATTAAAGAAAGAAGTAATTTATTGGTTTCCTTGTTATTGACTGTAGTAGAGGGTAATAATGACGGGGGTAAATGTTGTAGCCTCGAGGCCTGTGATATTAACGTAGGTATTTGAGTTGATTTTTTTTCATTTGCAATAAAGGTAAAATGAAAGACAAAGAAAAAGTACAGAGTCATGGAAAGTTTCGTGAGGTAGACGTGAGATGATTTGATTGATCTAATAATACACTGGTCGATAAGATTGGCGGCAATGGCGAGAAAGTATAATATAAAATTGGAGTCAGTTATAATGACGTCTTGGAAGTCGTAAAAGTGATTTGACGAGACACAGAAATGATGACGGTTTGAAGGGTCAGCGTCTCGAGAAGCTGGGTTGAGGGGTTTAAAGTTGGGGATTTGAGACAAGTTAAAATGGGTAGATGTACAAGAATATATTTTGTAAGATTTATAGGCATTTTAAAAGTTTAGTGGATAGAGGAAAGCCTAAATTAATACTGGATGGATAGTTTTATGTATTGGTGGATAATGTAATAGAAAAGTAAGTCATAGTTATAAATAATATTAAACATGTAATCCCAAAATAATAACAAAATATAAAATTTTAATTGTGTGAAAAAGCATAAACAGACGCGTTTTACATTGCGACGTTGGCCCAACCGCCACCGCCTTCCCAGCCGCCTGCGTTTTCCTGTCCGCCGTTTTCATGACCGTGGTTTTGTCCCCCACCATTGTGCACTACGACCTGGCCCCAACCGCCTCCGTTGTCATCATGACCCCAACCACCAACGTTTTGCTCAAAATCAGGCCAAACACCGTCGAGGGGATTTGGGGGTAGCACATGCCATTCAAGAAAAGTCTGGGGGATTATTTGGAAGAAAACAGTTTGCTCGATAGTCCAAAAACAAGCATTGCACATGCCGCAACCTTTGATATTCTCGGCGGTGATACTAAGCCAATAATTAAAAACAGAGCAAGGGCATGATCTTAAACTTCCAACATCATTTTCATCCCTTATGAGAGCGAGGTCGACGGCTATTCCGATAGGCCAGGAGTAGCGCTCGAATTTCCTAACGTCCTTCCTAAGAGCACGGATAGCGGAACGGGAAAGAAATGGGATAGTCGAACCTGAGTCAAAGGATGGGTAAATGGATCGCCGGATGACTTCGAAACAATACATGGCGGATTTGCAACCGGCGATGGCAGAAGATTTAATCTTTTGAAAAGCTTCTAATCTTCCATCGTATGTGTACATGAAGTCGGAAATTCCCTTCAAAAACAAAGCAGATACGTTTTTGGCATCCAAGCAAGCATTGTACAAAAGCGTGATGCCTCTTTGGTCTCCTTCGGATTGGCCCTCCTGGATAAGGTTAATTCGAGAAATAGTATCCACGTGATCGGCGTCTTGAGAAAGAGTTTTGCAGACAGCGCGAATTTTGAAGTGTTCTCGAATATGATCACTTGCATTCTTCGCAAGGATTATTCTTCTTACTTCGGGCGGCAGGTTTAGAAGGTTAGCAGAAGTCATGCTGAATGAACAGATTTGGAACTATGGAGAGAGTGAATGCGTAGAGAAATATTGTTTTTATGGATGCCAGAAGGTCGCCACGTTTCAGTTTCCAACATGAATATAAATTCCGTAAGACAAACACGTATCCATAAAACTGTTAATTTGATTGGACGCGGAATCCGAAGTGCAAAACAAGTAAAATTGAAAATTAATTTTATTTTATTATATTGCTCATATTATGTATAGGTATTATAGTTAAAGGGAGAGACATATGGATAGGTGATTGTTAAATATAAACTGGTTAACTGATGGATAGACATGGGGCTGCGAAAGATGGATAGACAAATATTGTTTTCATCGAAGCCAGAAGGTGGCCACGTTTCAGTTTCCAACGTGAATATAAATTCCGTAAGACAAACACGTATCCAGTGTGTTCATGGTGTAATTGTCAGGTTACATCCTAGCACATAATAAACAAGGATCTAGGTGATTGCAGTTGAATCATAAACAGATCAGGATCATTACCTTATGATTGCAGCGGATTAATCAATGGAATATCGAGATCTGCAAGAGCTGATGATTACCGGCTCCTCCTCAGGTATCCACACGCTTACAAGCTTCGGATCAGGCTGCTAGACCAAGTCGGAACAACAGAGAGAGAGAGGAAGAGTGGCTGTGAAAATCGCAGAGGCATAAGCCTTAGGGCTTCCTGCGCCTCTTTTCTTCCTTATATGGGCCCAAGTAATTAAACTAATGGCTCATAAGGCTTTTGGGCCCAAGGCCCAAATCAGACAAAAGACTGTCTTTTGTCTGGCCCAATTCTCTGTACAAATACAGTAAATGCCTTGCATCTTACTGTATTAATTCCATGTTAACTTTCCCGTTAGCTATGGTGTGTGACCCTTAGGGATCATACAATACTGGTAATAAGTCCTAAACTTATAGATCATGAGCGGGCTCTAGCAAGTCATCATGATCACCCAGTATTTATGACTTATGTCTGATCTCGACACTTATCATACTTTCTAGAGATAGTACGGTAGATTTCAGGACATTCCCAACAATCTCCCACTTGTACTGGAATCCTACACAGGACATTCCCAACAATCTCCCGATTGTACTGGAATCCTACATTCCCTAATCCTTTTGTCTCAATATCTCGATCTGGCATAAGGCAAGATGCGTGTCATCCTTATATAGCCAGACCATGTTCATCGGACCAGATTTGATACTGACAATGCAAACGACTTGGGCAAGTCCGTTTGGGAGTGGCCACTCTCTTACCAGCTATCAAGTCTCCGATTGGCCTAGAGATATTACCTCCGTTAAACGGCAGGGACAAATCCCATCTTGTTCCATCACTATGAACTACACACTTCATAATACACCCAACCAAGGTCCTTATAGCTCCCAGTTACGAAACAGCGTTAGACAATGATCAAAGCGCATCACTCCATGTGCAGCCACATGCATGCGAACTCAGGTCTAAGGACTATACTCTATAGTCGTATATGAGAACCTCTTATGACACAGATATTAATATCTTGTAGAGTTCTCATCAGCGGGCCATGTCCGGTCATATGCTCCCCTACATATACCTATGTGTCGACTTTGATGCCGCGCATCTATGACCCCTCGAAACTTGGTCATAAGTCTCAACACAATCTAGTCTCAAGTGGTTGTTGGTGTTCCAATTTCAACAACCTTCGACTATGGACACTATGATTTATGTCATTTCGTTAAATATGGGGTTTCAGGATCAAGTCTACTCATGTACTTCGATGGCCCATATATAATGACATGAATCATTTTGGAACGATTATTTATATCACAGTTAAAATAATCCAGAAATCATAGATTTCATAAACATAAAATATTATGTTTACATGAACCTTTCAAAACAACTAAATAAAGCCCTTTACAAACTCCCACTGAAATTAAGACTACATCTTAATTTCACATATCCTACAGCTACAGTCCGCGACTCGTGCTTAGGCCTAAGGAGTGGCTTCGTTAATAGATTAGCAACGTTCTCATTCGTTGAAACTTGCTGATCTACTTAACACCTCTGTCATTTATCTCACGGAATAGGTTATACCTACCCTCAAGGTGTTTGGACCTCTGATGTGCAGCTAGTCTCATCTATGCTGGGAATCACATCAAGTTCAGTGATGAACTCTTCTTTCCAAACAACCTCTTTCGCCGCTACCCAAGCTGCGAAATGTTCAGCTTAAGTCATGGAGTCAGCAACAGTGCCTTGCACCGCCAGACAGACACAAGATATAACCGGACTGTGACCGGAAATCATCTTTGTCTGTTGGAAACTTGCCTTTCAGACTCTACCGACTTGTAGCACCTCACTTTCTCCGTAAATCAAGAACTTATCCTAAGTATTTTCCAAATACTTGAGGATATTCATTACGTCTATCCAGTGATTCTTTGCTGGATTTGACTGGTCTTTACTTGTCTTGCTTAACATTAAAGCAACATCAAAACAAGTACGTGTCATGGCATACATGATAGATCCAATTGCCGACGCATATGGAATCTCATCCATGCATTCAAGCTCAGCAGTTATCGTAGGACACTGTTTCTTGCTTAACGTAATGCCATGTGACATTGGCATAAAACCCTTCTTGGAATGCTGAAAACGTGTAGGACTTTGTCAATTTAAGAATCCTGACTTTGTCCTACCAGCTCTTTTGGATCTCTATCTTTAGATCCAAAATCCAAGAACATACGTGGCTTTACCCATGTCAATCATAAAACCAACTCCCAAGCCAGTCCTTTACCGACTGCAGCATTGGAACGTTATTTCCGAGAATCAGTATGTCATGGACATACACTATGAGAAATGCAATATCGCTCCCACTTATCTATTAGTAAACGCACAGTTCCACTTCGTTCCTGTTCAAGTCAAAACCTTGACTACTTCAACAGAACGAAGATTCCAACTCCGATATGTTTGCTTCCATCCATGAATGGATCGATGAAGCTAACTTACACACAGTGTAATTTTTCGGAGTCCGGGCTCACTTTCGCTTCTGTGAATTTCGCAGGTTCGTCACTTTCAATGATCATCAGATCATGCGAACTAATCACGAGAAATCACTCTCTGATTAGTGACGGATTCATTCAGATCTGCGAACTTCAGGCTCTACAGGTGTAGATTCTACAGAAATCTGTAAATCCATCCGCTGCTCTCCCTCAACAGGTTGAGTAGCCTCCTGTATTTCTCGAATTTCTTCGAGTTATACTTTTACTCCCACTGTTCTTCTTGGAAAGCAACTTTCCTTTTAGAAAACAGAATTCCGAACAACCTAACTTCGTTTTCGGAATGGACGTAAAAGTAACAAGCCTTGGTTTCCCTAGGACAACCAGCGAAGTAGCTCAACTACAAATACTCAGTAAAGACGAATTTGGATCATTTCCAGTCCACATTTATGTGGTGTCTTTCAACTGATATTGGTGGAACTATTTCAGCGTAAACTTAGATATTTCTAGAGCGTTATTCTTAAAGAATATCATGGAAGATTCGTGTGACTCATCTTTAATCATTTCTAATAAGATCTGATTCTTTCTCACAGAAACACCTCCAGGTTTTCAGGAGAAATGAGCTGTGAAACGACTTCACACTCATTCAGATGATCACACCATCAATGACTTAAGTATTCTCACTCGTGA
The DNA here is from genome assembly GCA_030180135.1 of Orychophragmus violaceus. Lineage (NCBI taxonomy): Eukaryota > Viridiplantae > Streptophyta > Magnoliopsida > Brassicales > Brassicaceae > Orychophragmus > Orychophragmus violaceus. The sequence continues at coordinate 9,680,251 of CM058235.1, read as the reverse complement.
TCTAATCCAGAGTCTCAATACTTCTGTCACTCAGATTCTATACCTCATTCTGGAACTCTTTCGACCATTTCAAAGAATTCCGACTCGTGTCTCATCAAATGAACACAGTCATACTCACTGAAGTAATCAGTAAAGATAATGAAGTACAGGAAATTTTTTCTGGCATTACTGCTCATCGGGCCACATACATGAGTATGTTCAAGGTCCAATAAGCCTTTGGGCCTTTCTCTAGCTCGGCTAAGATGGGCCCTTTGTCTTTTGGTCCAGTAAGCAGAATTCAAGTCTCATAAGATATCCGATCAAATGAGCCCAAAAGTCCATAACTATGGGATTTCTGAATCCGACTCACTCTATGTGACCAAAACATTTACGCCAAGAAAAATCAGGTTTAATTCATCAGATTTAAACCAATTCGGTATTTATGTTACATTTAGGCACTCTTTGGTTTAAGATATAAAACCCATTCCTTGAATAGGGTGCTACAATTAATATTTCATTAAGATCAAAAGAACAAAACTTGTCTTTTATCAAAATGAAAAACATTCAAATTCTTACAAGAAAATGAAAGACAACTCTGCTTAAAGCAGGTACATTGTAGCAATTACTTAATACAAAACCAAGCCTCAAAGGCATCTACAAGTGAAAACCCTACGGCTGAGGCAGCATCTATAGCTCCTTCCAGACACGCAGTTCCACTTGCCCTTCCTTCAACGTTCTACTGTTGCTTAGGCTCTGCATATTATAACAAATATCAGTGCCACAACCAGTATCCAATACCTATAAGGTAGAACTTGAAGTAATAACATGAATACCTGAGGAAGTAGTCTCATACATCAACTTCAACTCCTCATAATCTTCCATGAATTTAATGCAATCTCTCTTCCAATGCCCAGTCTCTTTACAGTAGCAGCACTTACCAACGTAAGAGGTATCTGACTCGGGCTCAGAAGACACACGCTTGCCATGATTCAAAATCTGGACAACTTTGTCTTCACCCTTGTCAGCACTAGGTTTAGTAAACCTACCCTTCTCCTTCATGAGATTATACAGGGTACTCTTCACGTTTGGCTCAACTGTCTTGAGCATATCATGCAGTTCAGTCAGCGTCTTCGTTAAGCCTTTCTTGATATAGTTCCTTCTGAACTTATCATAGCTTGACGGCAGTGACTGCAGAATGATCTCAGTTGCCAATTCTTGGCTAACTGGATAATCCAGTTTCCTCAGGTTATCAATGTAACCCATCATTTTACTGACATGAGGACTTACTGGATGATCATTTGGTAGCTTGCAGCTAGTGAGAGACTTAACCAACTGGTATCTCTCCACTCTTACCTGCTCCTGAAATTTCAATTTCAGGCTGCTGATCATCTCTATTGGCGACTCCATGTTCTCATATTGCTTCAGCAAATCTGAGTCCATGGTAGCCAATATCAGACCACGCACATCTACCGCATCATTATAATGCTTATTCCAAGCATTATATACTGCATGAGAGGCATTGGACCCGATCCTCACGGGGAGAGCTCTTTCAAGGACATAGTCCTTTCTCTCCTGCCTGAGGACTAGCCTCAGGTTCCGCGACCAAGTCAAGAAATTTGATCCGTTCAGTTTGTCCATCTCAAGGACAGACCGGATCGAGAAAGTGTTTTGATTGTTTGTGCTAGTCATAACTGAAATTTAGAGATAAATAGAGTTTTAGTTATTCAGTTCATAAAAGAGTAATCTTAATAACTTATAAGAAAACTCGCATTGCATTCAAAATTTCTTTGTTTAACCTCATAAGAATGCAATGATTCCGAGACCCATGTTCAGCTAAATCCAAAGTGGGCCACTGGCCGTCACCCGGAATTAGCTTTACTTGGTAAGCATACACACAGCTAGTTATATCCATATAACTCTCGGTTGTGAATTGGGCCCAAGGCCCAATACACCAGATGTCTCAAGGCCCGGGACTCCCGATGGCCCAGTCAAGGAAACCAATCTCTTACAGCCAAATAATCACTAAAGTCTGGGACTCCCAATGAAATTAGTGACTATATACTACTTTACTTACGCGAAAAACAGACACCTCACACTGTAAGCCATATCTGTAATCGAATAAGCGTTAAGTAGCTGACAAGATTGGAAAGACATCCAAGCTTGATATTGGTTTTGAGGATTTTAGGTTTTATTTCCAAAAATAGAAGATTACTATTTTGGGAAACTTACTTGTTTTAGAAACTTTCTAAATTTAGAAACATTCTAAAAGTAGGAATTTCTAATTTAATATTTTATTAATATTTTGGGTTGGGTCACAAATTATAGGCCCAATTCTTGGCCCAAGACCATAGAATTCCAATTGGCCCAATAATTTGACATAACCGAGTCGGTTTATTAATTCTGGTCCAAGACCAAATTAACTATCAAAACCATCGGTTATTTACTAAACCAGACCAGCTCTAAATTATTTGGTCCAACCAAATCAAACTTAGACCAGCCTTCGGTTTAGGTTAAAATTCAATTTTGAATTTAAATCCGGTCTAACCAGAAATTAAATAATACTAATTGTATTAAATAATTTCCAGCAAACCGCGATTTGGGTTAACCGCTTGAACCACCAATTAAATTGGATCGGTTCGGTTAAGTCCAAAATCAGGAAGAAACACCTTGTGTTTTAGCCAATTTTGACCTAACTTGCGGTTTTGGCTAAAGCAGACAATGAACCACAATCGGTTTGATCGGTTCATTGTCGCGGGTTTGGGAAAAACGAACCACAATTAATTCATTAAACAATCACTCGATAATCGATTTTGACTTTCTTGTTCGTACGATACTCAATACAAATATCCATTGTAACATTAAGCATTAAGCAAATTTTCAAATTCAACAACGAAATATGATTCATATGAATTGATAAAAAATTGATTCAACAAGTATTACTAAAAGACAAAATTCAAATCGATTGTTAACGATTCTTAACAAACAAAACGATTGTGACATGTCATCAAGCTTAACCACATAAAAGACAAAAACGTCTGATTCATGACAAACAATCGATCGTGACTTACGCCATCGATTATGAACATAAAAATCGATTATTAATGATCGTTTGTGCCATTAACTAAAAGACAAAACGATCATGCCAATTAACAAACGATCGTGACAAAAATCATTCACAATTTGTCAAACTTATCGATTCAACCAATGGATGACATTCGCAAGCGAATTCTCAATTCAACAAGGTCAACAATTATTCAATAAGCGATCGAAATATCGTTTTCATAATTCAACAATTAAACAATCGATTATGATCCAAAAGGCAAAAACCTAACGACCTAGGCTCTGATACCACTGATGGATTATGTGTGTTCATGGTGTAATTGTCAGGTTACATCCTAGCACATAATAAACAAGGATCTAGGTGATTGCAGTTGAATCATAAACAGATCAGGATCATTACCTTATGATTGCAGCGGATTAATCAATGGAATATCGAGATCTGCAAGAGCTGATGATTACCGGCTCCTCCTCAGGTATCCACACGCTTACAAGCTTCGGATCAGGCTGCTAGACCAAGTCGGAACAACAGAGAGAGAGAGGAAGAGTGGCTGTGAAAATCGCAGAGGCATAAGCCTTAGGGCTTCCTGCGCCTCTTTTCTTCCTTATATGGGCCCAAGTAATTAAACTAATGGCTCATAAGGCTTTTGGGCCCAAGGCCCAAATCAGACAAAAGACTGTCTTTTGTCTGGCCCAATTCTCTGTACAAATACAGTAAATGCCTTGCATCTTACTGTATTAATTCCATGTTAACTTTCGGGTAAAAAGAAAATATAGAAATGCATTAGCACTATGGAATATAGTAAAAAGTTATACATCCGATAGATCGTAAAGACATGTATAGAGGCGCCTTCCTTTACTCTCAGGTAATGTAGAGGTCGTTAGGAACAAGGAAGCCTTGCAATCGCAGCTCGTAGGAATACCTAATTGACGAGTGGTTTGAATAACTGGCCTTATATCGGAGACAGGCTGTCCCCATTTGTAGCTAATTTGGTTAGCTGTATCACTCATACTGTAAGAAGGAAACCAAAAGATGGGGAAACGGAGTAGGTTGAGTGGTGATTTTGTTCTTTGGGTAGACTACTTATAGCAAGAATAGAAATGTTGGAATGTGAAAACAAAAATAAAGAGTTAAAGTGAACGTTAAAAAGATTGGGTACAGTGTTTCTATTTAACAAGTAGTAATTGGATGGATAGATGGGTAAAAAGGATGTTAGTTGTGTTATACACGAATAGTGAAATAGAGAATACGTCTATCCATGTAGATAGTTCAAACTTAATGACGAAACTGGTCAAAGCGAAAGAAATCGGATTTGACTAAAGGAAAGAGACATTAACTTAAAAGAGAAGGAGAGAAGATAGAGTTGTAGTTAAAAAACAAAAACAAAGAAGGTCCAAAAGTAGGCATTAGCCGAGAGTAAAAACAAGCAATGTGGTTACCAAGTTCGCTACTAGCCGAAATCGCAGCTAGGGTCGCAGAAGATGGCGTTGATGCTTGTGCGAATCTACTTAAGGCAGGCCCTGAGGGCTTGAATGCGGTTTGTTCACCGGAGGTGTATTCAAGAGTCCGACTGGACAGGCGGCATGACTTCACTTGGTTTGCAGACGAAGATTTATCGTGGTATTACAAATTCTACAGGAAGTGCGTAGAGCACAAAAATCCGTTTGCGATGTACACCGAAAGTCTGTGAACTGCATTCAATTTGGGCGATCTAGAGAAAGCTATAGCAATTTTACATGGGGTGAGGGAAGCGTATCCCCATGCGGAGCTAATGTATATTATTCTTAACTGGTGCGCAGGTAGAAGCTGTAACGCTGAGTATAAGGTTTTCAGATCTAAACGATCATATGATGAGGCAATGGCTATTGGTGAGATGCTGGTGTACCACGTGCGTGCGGTTATGCCAAAAGAAGTTGACAGTTGGCATGATTCTTGGAGCTGCAGCAATTTGGATGATTGTTGGTGGGTTCACACGATGATGGGTGAGAATAGTGGGGATAGGTGCGAGAACTGTTTCTTCTATTTCCTATCTATTAAAATTAGGAAGATGTCGTAAGTATTATCCATGTAATATATTTTGATGTGTATCCATGATAATGGATATAAAAGTCGAGAAGAGAAAGGCATAACATTAGTTTTGGGGTAATACCTTGTTGTAAATGGACGTAAAATGGATTGTGTAACAATAACCAATATAGTCAGTCCTTGATATAAACTAACTGTAGACAAATTGGCGTGTAACTAGAAAGGTGGAGACTATTTAACTAATTACTATCCTTCGTTGGTATTGGGTTGAGTACAAAAGCTATGATTAGAAAAGTTAAGTGGCTGAAAAGAAATGACGCAGACATACTGACACATAAAGTAGACATTAATTAATGAAGAGTGTTTAAGTCCCCGATTTCCCAAGTAAACACCGGAATGACAATCATAATGAAAAAGTTGTGAGGTTGACCAACGTTATTAAATATATGGGGGAGGTAGTGGCTAGTCTGTTTCAATGGATGGATAAATAGGAAAGATAAGTTTTAAAATGGATAGTAAAGTACAAATTTTATTATTAAAATGCCAAAACAACCTAAAGTAATGACAGATTGAGAAGCATAACGTTTTTTGTGGTACAATTGATACTAAACTGATGATATAATTGATAGGACAAGAAGAAGAAGGGTTTACATATCCACCATAGATGAATGGATAGAATAACAAAAAGTTACAATACTAAAGGGTCTACATATCCACCTTAGATGAATGGATAGAATAACAAAAAGTGACAATACTGTTCGCGAATAACTAAGAAAGCGTAAAAAACGGTTATATCTAAACGCCCTGAACCGCAGGAATGGTGATTTGCCCATTAACGCCGACCAACACGGCGGCGCCTTGTTCATGATCAACAACACCATCAACAAAAGCGGCCCAAACAACAGCGTCGTTTAGGGCGGGTGCTTCATATAGTTCGGCATTTGCTTCCCAGTCAATGAGGTCCACCCATTTGAAAAAAGTACCCGGGATTACACGGAAGAAAACAGAAGTTTCAATAGACCAAAAGCAGAGGTCGCACATACCGAGACCTTTAACTTTTTCGTCTAGAAAGTCAAGCCAATAGCGATGGACAGAGCACGGGCATGATGCAATTCTACCATGGTTAATAGAGTCAGATATCGCGGTTAGATGCGCGGAGATGTTCATGGGCCAAGTTATGCGCTGAAATTTGCGGACATGCTTTCTAAGGTTACGGATAGCAAAACGAGAAAGAAAAGGAATCGTTGAACCTGAATCCAACTCAGGAAAGATGGAACGGCGTATGACTTCGTAACAATATAAGGCGGGCTTGATTCCCAGGACCGCGCATTGCTTAAGGCGTGCAAAGGCATTAGCTCTTCCATCTGTGTACAAAAAATCCGATATCGCCTTCAAAAAAATTGCGGTTGGATTCTTCGCATCTAGACATGCGCGTTCAAGATGGAGTATCCCTTGATAATCGTGGTGCGGCTTGATAAGGTCAACCTCAAACAAGATATCCATGTGATCAGCATCGTCGCGAAGTGTCTTGCAGACAGCTCGGATTTTGAAATGCTCGAGTATGTTCTCACTAGCATTTATTGCAAGTATAGATCTTCTTAATGCAGCTGGCAAGTCGAGTAGAGTCGGAGAGGGAACGATGAAAGGGGAGGGGTTCATTGAGCTCATCTTGGGTAATGCGAAGGGCAAGTGTGGACAGATGGGTATGTGAGCAGACATAACATATTTATATATTGCTTTAGACCTTAAAATAATACTAAAACAACTCATTAAATGATTATGACAAGCAAAACAGTGTAGGAGTACATAAACGAAATATAAATAAATAGGGAAAATGACAATTTAAACAACTTAATGGGTATAAAATATGAACCCTATTTGATAATACAGTGAGTGAGTATCCATGGCCATATATAGAAGGTCAAATATAACTTGAGTATCCATGGACATAGAAAAAAGTTGAAATAAAACTTGAGTATCAATATATGTAGTTGTAGTTTTTAACAACTAGTTGAGATTTGTATCCATTTTTGTGCGTTAAATATGATAAAGAGTGTATCCAGCTCAATTACATAACGAAAAGTGGCAAAAGAAAGACAAAACAAAGAAATGAGTTTAAGTTGATTGAATAAGGTAGGGGGTATAGAAGATGGCAAAGTGTACAACAAAAAGCTACTGGCGTTGAATCCTCGCTTATTATAAAATCACTACAATCAGCCGGGATATAGGTGCTCCTTCAACTGGGCAAAAGCCCAAACAACTGCACAAGAAGACACTGCGGTAACCCATATAAAACACAACCTGGTCATCTTTTCCTCCACATGCTTCTTTGTAGGAAAAGAGTTGTTGTTCTTTGCGACCTCGACGGAGATCTTTCTAGCAATTTTGAACGCTAATTCGTCTCGAACTTCGTTTGACCAATTTTGTAAAAGACTAACGTCCTGTTGTATTTTCTTGAAATCCTTTGAAACCCTGTCTACCTCTTTCATAATCGCGTCGTCAACCCAATCGCGAACATGACCTTCCATTGGGAACTGTTCAGAAAAATGAAAGTGGATTTCTAAAGAAAGGATGGGAAAATAATTAAGTAGAATAGAAGAGAAATCTTATATCTTTTTCTAACCCGGCTAGCTTGTGGGCATTTGAACCACCTTCGATGAAGGTTAGCACAATTTCTAGCATATCCTACTTTAATGCGTTCCCCACACCAACACATGGTTGGGGCTGCGATGCCTACCGATCTGCAGGGTAATGGTTCATCAGAAGTGGGAACAGTAGAAACAGAAGCGAAACTCATTTTGTGAAAAGTTGTTAATACGTAACAGGGGGTCTCAGTGGTATAACTCGGGTGGTAGGAGGTCCAAATTATTCTGAAACATGTTCAATATATAAGGAAAGTGATGTAGCTACGAAAATTAAATAAAAAGAACCATCCACGACAGGTATGTAAAATGGATAATTTGAAGGGAACCGAAAGAAGTAAGTAAGTATGGGTAAATCAAGTATAGTTGAAGCTAAGTTTAATATACTTAGATTTCGGTCAAAAGAAAAAGTTTTGGCCGCCTGCTTAGTAAATCGTAGTAGTAGCTTTATGGGGGAAAACAAAACCCACATCAATAGTTTCAAAAATAGTCAACATCAAGTCAAATCAAAACGAAGTAATGCAACAGGTATCCATCGAAAATGATGGACAGCTAAACAATAAAAGGTGTCATCCAAGATGAAGAGCGTTTTAAGTAGCCATTCTTAATCAAACAAAATACATGGCTCGTTATAAAGAGCTTGTTATTAGGTTTTGCAAGTAGCACGGTTGTGATTAACTCCTCCGCATTTGGAACATCGGTTTGGGGTTGATCGAGGGGTTTTCTCCTTCTGAATACAATATTGCAGAGATAAAAATGAGAAAATTATAAAGAGTAAATGTATATAAACATCAAAGGGTAAGGGTATTGCCTGGGATTCGCCGATGGATGGATACCTTCCTTCCTTAGGTCTACCAGAGGGTCTGTTAACGTCTGGTGGATAAAGGTACCAGTTGCGAACATCAGCCGGTATATCGATGTCGTTAGGATTCCCAACTGGGTTGACCACTCCTTCATAAGTCACCCTCCAAGTGGATGTCTTATAATGAGAATCGCATAGAGACGCGTAGGATACGTCATGACTGTCCGCGGCTATTAAGGTGTGGCCGCATGGGATTTTAAGCTTGTCAAATAACATGCATGTGCATCGCTTGTCCTCCAGAAGAACATGAAACGATTCCCCCCCAAACTGGCTGACAATTTCGAAATTCCAGTTCGTAACACTAGCTATCTTAGAACCGTGGACAGACTGCATATGTTTATCCATTAGCTTATCAACCTCGATGGAAACTTCAGCTTTGTGTGCCGCTGATTTCTTTCGTCTACAACTGAACCACCTAGTCAACATAGACCGTATACACTTGAGAAGATCTACAATAGGTTCGCTCCTACCATCAAGTAGAGCTTTGTTCAATGTCTCGGCTATATTGCTTGTCATAAGATTGTAACGTTCACCTTTGAAATAGGCTCTGGTCCAGTGTCCAACGCCTATATTGTCAAGATACTTTGCGCATTCTGCATTGTTGTTGCGTATACGATTGTATGTTTCACGGTAGGTACCAATTCTGTATGAATTCCCAGCCAAATTGACCAGTTGCGCGAGACCTCCAGATTTAAACCTTGCTTTAACATTCCTTTTGACGTGCTCAAGACATGCTCCATGGTGAGATCGCGGGAAAATCCTACCTTTTGCTTTGTATATTGACTGGCATCTGTCAGAGATAAAGGTTAATGTGGGGCTGTCAGCAATAATCTTTTCAAGCTTGAAAAAGAAATACGTCCAAGACTCCTCATTCTCTTTGTCCACAATACAGAACGCCAGTGGAAATACTTGGAAATTTGCATCATGTCCACTTGCAGTAAGCAGAACCCCCCCGTATCTACCACTAAAATGTGTACCATCCACTATAATCATTCTGCGAACCTTCGCAAAACCTTTAATGGATGCGCCAAATGCTAAGAACAGATAAAGGAACCGCTCGCAGCCTAATGCGTCTACCTCGGTTTCGAGATCAGCAATCGTGCCAGGGTTAGCGAGTTTTAGCATATGTAAAAACTCTGGCAACTTCCTATACGATCCATCATCTGTACCTCGTAGCATCGTGATTGCCTTCGACCGTGCACGCCAACACTTGTTATAAGATGTATCGATACGCAATTCCTTCATCAATAAGGCTTTGAGTCCAGTTGGTTTCGGACCAGATGCGGGATCTGAATATTTATCTTTGAAAGCAGTGGCAATGACCTTTGTGGTCCCAAGTTTCCGGTACTTATTCCTAGTATCAGTACAGCAAGAGTGATGTAACTCTGCCTTGCGTACCTCCCAAAAGCATGTGTCCTTCGAGCAATGAACCATAACACGCCAGTTGCAACTATTATCCGGGCAATGGATAACAACCTTGTGAAGAGTGGACACATGTTTTATGTAATGAAACTTGTTCCTTATGGCATGGATTGCTAACCATACCAAACAATCGTCTTTGCTCTTGAATAGTTTACCCTTGTAAAGATCATCACCCATTGAGTCTAAATCTAAGTCAGGGACGGGATCTCGTTGATAACTGTTGTCATCCACCAATGGCGGGATATCAGCTGGTTCTTCGTCGGTAGGGTATGAAGTGCCACCAGATTCAGTACCGGGCCACCTAAACACGTATTCTTGCTGTACAGGACGGGATTCAACAGCCTTACGTTTCGATGTATTACCTATTCCAACGGGGATTTCAGACATCACATCCAGGGCGTTGGAGCCTCCATACTCATCATCGATGAGGTTGGACCAAAACTCACGATCCACATTGCCAAAATCCACTGGTACCTCGTCTGACGATCCATTCTCATCACTATCAGGCGTACAGTTATCTTCTTCACCTCCTGCTGCCATATCAGAATGGTCAGGCACCGGGTGATTAACAGTTGCGATATCGGTGGATACATCTTCTTGGCTATCTAACAAATTGAAACTGAATGGGGCCCTCTTGTCTGGAGCATGCTCAACAGAACTATCCACTAATGCAGTGGGATTTGGGGGGGTTGGGGAGCGTTATTTTATTTCTCCCGCAGTCATTGGAGACATTCTCTTTCATACCCGAAACGTAATTAACTTCTATATCCACTAAATCGTCGCTAGGTGGAATGTTTGGTAGCACTTTTGTTATTATATTCTGGTTGAGGAGGCCATCTTCTTGACTATCGCTGTCCAATAATTCAAAGCTGAATGGTGGCTTATTGTTTCCCAAACGTTTCTCACTTCTGTCCGTTAAATCAGCGTTGGATGGATACTCTGAAACCGAAGACAAATAAAGTTGTTAAAGTGGGAATTTTATCGGGATCGAAGTTCATCAGAAAACAAGGAATGACCTTACCACATTGAACCGGTGAATCGTTTCGAGAACTTGAAACCTTATCAACAAATTCTTGTTTAACGAATGGGCTTACAGATGGAACTATTAATCCATCAGAACGTTTGACTGGAGGTGAACATGAACGAAACATCAAGTCAAGCGCTTCAACAGTGTCATCGTCGAGCATGACAGGAGAGTGTCTGCTTCCAGAGGGAGTTGCATCACCAAATAGATTCCTAGGAGTTATGCACCCAACTCGGTGAACTAACTTGGAAGCCTTTTTCTTTACAGAGTCGCCTTCTTTCCTAACTATTTTACCCAGAGACAAAAATAGTTTCGTTGACCGGTCAGATGACAGTATATCTAGAAAACAGGAAAGCCCGAAATCTGTTGTGACGATGATAGGCGGCGAGCTATCATTGCAAACAGAGGACAAAGTAAGAGAAGGCGTGTAACTGAGCTTTAACTTCGAAGCACATTCCAAACCAAACTCGGCCATAACAGCAGCGACGACCTCTTTCATCTTCATGCTCATGTTCATTGGGACGACCCGAGAGACCCTTTCCATGTCCACGATGAATTTCCATTCTCCATCGCCGGTGACGAGCCAAGAGCCACAAACCACAACACATTTCATATTTTCGTCTGGATAAGCTTCGGTATCCATGAGTTGGGAGCAAATATATCAAAAATTCTAAACAGGTCCGACATATATTCATATTGTACAATGTGTATGAATTACTTAGTTAAGTTAAAACTAGTTCACAACAAACTAAATTAGAAGCAAATGTATAACTAAAAAGAGTAAATAGTTAGATGAACTAAGTAATTAGATTGGTAAATTGACTGTAAAAGGGAGGGTAAAATAGACATTTTAACTTACTAAAAGACAAAAAAGATACAAAATTGAAATAAGCTTTTGAAAGATACATCTTTGCTATTACTTTCTGAAAAAGATACATTGGGTGCAATTAATTCCGATAATCATCTCATTAAAAATTAAAAGTGTTAACTTTTAAAAGCTTTATGATCACAGCACTGGTGGATTCAGTGCCTACATCAGCTTGACTGCTGATTTGGCAGAGCTGTATACGGTTGTGAATCTGAAACCTCAGAGTTGTATATAAAGATGTTTCATATTTTTTCATTTTAACAAAATCTATTTATCCTTATTTTTATTTTACATATCCAGCTTTATAACATTTATTTGTCAATTGATTATGTTGCTTAGATTATTTATCACAATATAATTAATTTTGTTTTGATTTTATCATATTCTTTATCCATATTATAATTTATAACTATAAACACATTCTAATTTACAGAGAGTGAAGATTAAAGCATTTTTCTTTATAAATTAATACATTTTAGAAGTATTTATAATTGTTGTTAATTTAATTATTTATGTGTTTCAAAATATATTTTATTTATCATCAACTTGTGTATCATTTTTCTTCCTCAACATTTGTTATACTAATATCTGAAAATGAATTCGAACAATGTATTTTATTTATCATCAACTTGTGTATCATTTTTCTTCCTCAACATTTGTTATACTAATATCTGAAAATGAATTCGAACAATTTATGTTTACATCTTGTTATAAAGTGCAATGCAATATTTAATATAATATATTTAAAAGCTTAAAATATTATGTAAAATAAGATGTAATTTAGATTTTTATTTAAAATGAAAAATCTATTTTTAATCATATATTACATTTTAAACCATATATATCATTGATAACAAGTAAATTTAATCTCTGTTCTAAAAATCATAACCACATTATAAATATATATTTTTTCAATTCTTCACAAATTTTATATTAAAAATCGAATTATTTATAATTATTAATCATATCTGAGTTACTAAATTTCAATTAAATTTCTTTTCTATTTTTACTTTTGTATTATTAAATTTTATTTATCTTGTTTTTTATTGGTTTAAATGTTGAACTTGTATTAATTAAATGTGACAATAATTAAGATACTAAAATATATGTTGTTGAAGTGGACAAGAGAACTCCATAATTATATAAAGGATTCACAATTTTCTTTATTCACAACTTGATAGACGCGTAACTAATTCAAGATTTTACTAAATTACAAAAGGAAAAAGTATTATACAGGATAGATTCTTGAATTTTCATTAATTAATATATATTGCCTTGATTAGAAGTTTGAACTATGAGAGGATCTCAAATACCTAATTGTGATTGGATCGCGCGTAAGTGTAAATTAATTTGCGTTTCTTCCTCTCAATTTTTCGCTCTTTTTTTTTTTTTTTGTTGGTCAAACACCAATCTTCTTTATTTACATTTCCTTATGCATAGATTTCGCCGTTCAATCGCTGAAGGTGAGAAGCTTCTTCTCCATTCTCGAAGCTCGTTTTGTGGGTTTTAGTATTTACACTTGGTTTCTCAGCTCTGTTTGTTGAACCGGCATATATGCTTTCTTAGGGTTTATAATATATTCTCTGAGGCTTACTTGTTGACTCTTTCTAATTCTCACAAGAGAATAAAAACTTAGTGCTTGGTGTGTCAGCGAATTCTTTATTTTCATTTTTTAATGGACACATTCTTCTTATTACATCAAAGTATCAAGAATGTTAAAAGAGTTTTTAAATCTGTTAATTCATATATCATCTTTCAAGTAGTTGACATCTTCTTGTTTTGTTATTCAGAGAATGGCAAGAATTTTTCCTGCATTTGCCTTTTCTGGTTTTGTCTCTAATCACACGCTAATGTGTTTTATGATGTGATTTGGTCTGCTTATATTAAAAAAAAGCTTTGTCTTTGGTTCTGAAGATTGAATTTGAAACCTGCAATATGGCTTTTACAGGTGGGAAAGATGGATCTAAAGGTTTTGTCAAGAGAGTTACATCAACTTTCTCCATTAAGAAAAACAAGAACACAACTACTGATCCGAAACCACTTCTTCCTCGATCCAAATCAACAGGTTCTAACTATGATTCCATGAGGCTACCTCATGGGAAAAAGCCTCTTCCAGCAAAGACAAATAGGACAAAATCTGCAGGTGTTTCTCCTCAACCACGGCGTGAAAAGATCGATGAACCAAGTAAACAGTTTATGAAGCTGAGATGTTTTGACGACAGCGATTCCATTTGGTTGTCTTCCGACTGCGCTTCAACTACTTCTCTTCTAGCGGAACGTAGAGTCTCTGTCTCGTTTCATTTCTCAGTCGATGAAAGGGTTGTCTCTTGGTTATCAAATGCTGTTAATTCTTCATTGTCTTTGAATCAAGAAGCCACCAAAGATAATCATCATCACCAGACAAGTTCAAACATTCGAAAAGATGGAAAATTTTGCAACTCAGCTGGGAAATCTGTTGGAAAAAGTTCTGCAAAGCCGGCGTCTTCGGGTTTACCTGAGAGCAACAACAAGACTTGTCCAAGGAAATCATGTGAAGAGCCATCTAGTTCCAATAAATATGTGAGTACTGATTTGACTTCACAGAGTCATGAAGAAAAGAAAGTTAGCTTCTCACCGGTTAACTCAAATGTTGGTCCATCTACTCCTGCTAAAACCATACCAGGATCAGCTTTGGAGACAGTTGCAGAGATTGGGGATTCAAAGAGAAAGATTGTTGTGGAGCCACTTTTCTGGCCATTTGAACAGAAGTTTGATTGGACACCAGAGGATATATTGAAACATTTCTCCATGTCTCCTCGGAGAAAGAAATCAATAGGAACCAAAACTGCAGGTACTTCTCCAAGATCAATGAGAGCACAGCTTCAGACAAGAAAGCTAGATCTCAAAGAAGGGTGTAAGAGAAAGCTCATGTTCAACGGTCCTGGATCAAATTCAAAACCAACCCGGATTCCAGAACTAAAACGAACAATCAGCAATAACAGCAACAGTAGCAACACCAAGAAAACTGAGATCAGCAAGAACCAACAACCCATCAGGAACATTGTGAAGAGGAACAAAAGTTTGCCGTCGAGGTTGAGGAAATCGAGCAAAATATCTTCAAAGGTGGTACCTATTGAAGCTACAGAAGAGAGTGGAGAGATTGGCAGAGAGCAAAAAACACCTAAGAAGCTTATCATGACACGCAAGTCCAGGACTTTCTTGGAAGATGACTTTGCTTTGATGAATGATTTCTCTATAGAGAAGGCGGTTGGGCTTTGCGAGTTCAGAGGAAGAGAAGGCATAGATTCAGACTTCAACACTGATGGTTTCTTGTTCGAAGATTCTCTATGAAATGAAGAAGACAACATCATACGGTTAAATAGTGTATACTTGCCAAACCAACATCTGCATTGGCGACAATTTTGTTCCTTGATTGTATATTTGTTGGATAGTAAATACATGTAACATTTATATTTACCACATACATGTATGCATTTTGGATCAATCAAAGAGCCGGAACATATGTTCTCATTGAGTTATATATACTTTCATAAAATGGTTGTTTCAATCATCTGAATTGAGTTCTTTAGTCCTTACAGTAAGCAGACAGATGGAGAGAAAGAAAACCATTGGAGAAATATAGCAAACTTTTCTTCATTGTAGCATGTGAAAGAATGGTTTCCCTTCTTCTTGGAATGTTTTAGCAGAGAGATCGTTTCACTTGTGCTAAACACTTGCTACATCTTGTTGTTTCCCTAGAGAGAGAGAGAGAGAGAGAGAGAGAGAGAGAGAGAGAGAGAGAGAGAGAGAGAGAGAGAGAGAGAGAGAGAGAGAGAGGAGAGAGTGAGAGAGCAGAGAGAGAGAGAGGAGGAGAGAGGAGAGAGAGGAGATGAGGAGAGGAGAGAGGAGGGTTCTTTTCCTCTTTGTAAGAAATATTTTTCTTGATCTAGAAGCTAGTCACTGTGAGTGGTTTTCTGAATAAATAGTACTGTTTAGTCATTATGCTGAAATGCGTACGGTAGAACCTTAAACCGACGATTCATGTGCTAATTAGTTAATGTGACTCTAGTAAACGAGAGAAAGTTACAAAGATTTGATACGCGAAGCTGAGTTGTCTGTTTTGTTTCGTCATGTAAATATATCGTGTTTTCTTCGCATCTTTATTTTTCTACTGGTACTTGGTAGATAATCTTGCTTATGGTAGAAGCAAAAGTTATGTCGATTCCTTTGACTGACTTGAGTTCCTCATTTTGTGTACCTATTGGTATATCTTCTTAGTTTTTGTGTGCTTTTGTAATGTAGTTGATGAACTGAAGGTTATGTTAAAAAGTAACAGATATAAAATATATATACTCAGGTTGTGGGTGTGAAGAAGAACATAGAGATTGTTCTGGGAGTTACTGCAGATATACTGCTACAGAACAAATGCTTATTTATAGGGGGGAGGTGCTTAGAGAAGAAACAACAATGGAGGCTAACAACGTTTCCGAACAGGGCTGTATTGTTGATAGATGTATAATTTAGGGGTTTTTAGCATCATATTTTGTCCATAATTTAGCATCATTTGCATTATATTATATTAGTTTCTTATATTTTTTTGTATTTAGAAGCTACGTTGCATGGAAACTCCGTCCGAGGACTGTTTTCCGTTTCCGAAACGTTTCGGAAACGGAAACGCGTGGAAACGCGATGGAAACGCATTTCTTAAAAAAGGTTATTTGGAAACGCGATGGAAACGCGTATCCATTTTTGAAAACGCGAAATTTTTATATTTTTGGAAACTTTGTTTTATATATGAAAATATAATTGTAATTTTTTTATAAATATAAGGGTTTAATTTATAATTTGTAAAAATTTTAAGAAAAAGACTTCATAGGAATATGAAAAGCTTTTCCTAAATCAAAGAGTCACGTAATTTAAAAATCTAAAAGCAAAACACAGAGAAGAAAAAAGTTTCGTATCTTTAGCTTAATTCAATATTTATGCATGTATTTATTCTCTACTTTAAAAAAAAATAGTTTGGACTTATGTTATTTTAAATATTATGTTGAACTTTGATTTTTTATATTTAGTGTTTCATCATATATATTTTACTAGTAATATATACATCTACTATATATATATATACACGTTTCCAAAGCGTTTCTATTTTTTAATTTTTTAAAATAATCGTTTCGCTTCCGCGTACCCGTTTCCGTTTCTATGCAACGTAGTTTAGAAGCTTAGGTGTATTAGAGATAAGAATTACATGTTTTAGTATTTTGGGAGTATTTTTCTTGTTTTTTGTAGGTGTTGGAAGATTCTCAGAAGATTTGAGACTAAGGGGCCAAATAGAGCTAAAGAGATGAAGAACAAACATTGGTGCAACCTTCAACATTCCTGCGTTGACACGACGAACTCAATCAACATGATTCCCCCCCCCCCTGACTTCAAGCTTGGACGAGTCTTGGCAGAGCTTCTATCGGTCATGACCCGTTGAGCAAAGCCTCCCGATGTGATACAATGCTACGCTACAAGCTCAAGATTCTTCACAGAGAATCTATCAACCGAAATCTATCAGACATAACACGCTGATACTCCTTTGCGTGAAGACTGTTTCTCCTATCAGCCAAGGCATATCAGCTTGTACCAGTCGATGGGAGTTTATGAACCAGACCACATTTCTTCGCAGAGAATTCATCGACCGAAGACCATCGGTTTATCCATCCCGATGCAGCCTACTCACCCATATCGACTTGCAGCCCATCGACCAGTTCAGGCCGATACAAGACCTCCCGAGTTGCTCTTATTTATGATAATGTCAATGCGGTCCTCTTTACTATTTATATGTTTTTAGACCTAAATGTGAGCATCATCTTTCTCATGTTTTTATTTTGCTCTTTTAGATCCAAATCTTTGTAAAACATTTTATTTAAAGTTTAATCAAATACTTTTGTTAATCTTTTATAATCTATTCTTCCTAATCATGTTTTCTCACTTTATCTTCATGTGTTTAGTTGAAAAAAATGGTGATTAATGAGTAGTTTTTTTTTGGGTCTTTGAGATGAGGTAGATTAGAGTTTGATTAAGGATGATCTAAGGTGTTTAGTGCTTAATTAATGGTAATCCTTCTCTATTAATTTGTTCTATAGGCTAGATTACAAGGAATTGTTGAATATAGATGTTAGGCTTTTTTGTTGCCCGAAAAGTGTTTGATGAAATGCTTAAAAGAACTTAGTTAGATATTTTGCATTTCTTAGCCAATGAGAATTGACGTCTATGGTTTTTAATAGTCAAATGAACTTGTTTTGCATACTTGATTAGTTCTTAATCACAATTGAGAGATTGATCTTGATTAGAAGTTGATTAAAAAGATTTTTACCTAGAAGTAGAATTGATCTAATGATTTGTGTTCTTGACTAAGGGTTAGATTGCCTTGATTGGTGTA